>WBNM01030658.1:15052-31510 GCA_013399055.1 Ramphastos sulfuratus
AAGTCATTTACAATCAGCAGGTGTTTGTGTTAAATGAAGATCCATGAAGCTGGCCTGCCAGAGAGCTGGAGAAGGGAATCTTACAAAGGCTCCCAACTTCAAAGCAGCTTTTGAGAGCCAGGATGCCTCAATAAAGACCTTTGCCTGATTAACTGTAATTTTAATATTAAAATTGAAAGCCCTGAAAATGCTAATGAGGAAAAGCAAGTACATGCTAAACATATGACTATATTGCTCAACTTTCGTCCTAAATCATGCTAAATGTCACCTACAAGGCAGGGACAGTCTGGGTTAGGGTACAAAATCAGTAAGAGGGACATCTTGTCTCACACTCCCTCTGGCAGCAGGAAGCATGCATACTGCTGACACTGGTATCAAAGTCAGCCTGGGGGGCTGCAGTGGGCATGTGGGCCAGCACCAGCACTGCCACCAGCTGCAGCAGCAGCTGAGAGCAGGGAAGATAGAGATGAGAATGGTCAACAGGCTGTGCCCCCTTTCCTCCACCCAAGACAGTGACACCATTCTTCATGACAATTTGCTTTCAATATACAGCTTAACTTTTGCTGCATTCTTATTAGAGCTACAGCAAAGGTTCACATCTCTGACCGTGTTGGATGTTACCCAAGACTTACTAATCCTGAGACCATCTTTGATAACATTTCTGTTGTATTACAGCTACAGCAAGGGTTTGCCTCTCCAGTTTTGTTGGATATTACCCAGGATTTATTAGTCCTGAGATCACCTTGAAGTCAGTGCATTTATCACAGGCAGTCTTGAATCTGTTGAATTTGTCACTTTGAACAATGAAACCCATTTGATCGTTTTAACTTTCTGAGCTGTGTCAGAGCAAGTCCCTGTTGAGGCACTGAAAAGTGGAGGCAAGTGTTAATTTTGCCAAATAGTTTCAGCAAGAGTCCTAGGCTCTGAGAGAGGCAAACACCAGGGTCTTTTATCTCAAGGTGACAAATGGCATAGTTTGATGAAATTCCCAAATAAACATTTAAATATACTTGTTACATTTTAGTAGCTTATTGGTGTGGTTCAATGGTTGTTAACTTTTCAGTGATAATATCTAATGAGAGGCAAACCTCATCATTTAGTTCTTTGAAAGCTTTGATTTCAGATTGAGGGAGGTTTTCCTCCCCTCTACTCTGCCCTGGTGAGACTCATCCGGAATATTGCATTCATTTTTGGGCTCCCCAATTGAGGAGGGACAGAGACCTACTTAAAAGAGTCCAACAGAGGTCTATGAAGATGATTAAGGGGCTGGCGCACCAGCCCTACAAGGAGAGGTTGAGGGACCTGGGGCTTTTTGGTCTGATGAAGAGAAGACTTAGAAGGGATCTAATTAATGTTTATGAATATATGAGGGCTGGGTATCAAGAAGGAGGGGACAGACTCTTCTCAGGTGCACCCTGTGACAGGACAAGGGGTAATGGGTGTAAGCTACAGCACAGGAAGTTCCACCTCAATATGAGGAAGGGTCACAGAGCACTGAAACAGGCTCCCCAGAGAAGTTGTGGAGTCTCTTTCTCTGGAGACTTTCAAGACCTGTCTGGATGTGTTCCTGTGTGACCTGCACCAGATTATGGTCCTGCTCTGACAGGGAGGTTGGACTCAATGATCTCCAGAGGTCCCTTTCAACCCCTAACATCCTGTGACCCTGTGATTTCTGAAATACAAGATTATGTTGCAATGCTAAAAAGAGTTTGCTTGTTCTGGCATCCCAGTGCAGCTCTGCTGGCTAGCAGTGCAAGTTACAGACATTTACTCAAAACTTATCTCATCTTACCCTTAATCCTGACATGTCAATAGTAATAGCTGGAATGCCTTCTTCATCTCCCTTGGGGGCAACTTGGTTCAGCAAATGGTAATAAGCTCTTGAGTCCTGTGACAGACAGAGAAATTAAAGGGAGGAAAAATTACATCTAAAGCTCAGGTTGTGCATGCCAGCGGTCCCCTGAACAATGGGCCTGCATGCTTCATTTTTATTACATCGATCACTGGCTACATAATTAAATTAATTAAGCTGGAAGCACTTAGTGATTCCTACTTTATGCTGTATTTGCCAGATCTATTTCTTCCCTAAGCCACTATATATATATATATATATATATTTATGCATGNTACAATCCAGAATCATCTCCCCATATTGCTCTTACCATCCTATTCCATATAAAAAGGTGTTGTGAAACCACCTAGCTTGCCATGGGACAGGCAAGCTGATTTAGCACAGTTCCAGACCAAAGTCATTTACAATCAGCAGGTGTTTGTGTTAAATGAAGATCCATGAAGCTGGCCTGCCAGAGAGCTGGAGAAGGGAATCTTACAAAGGCTCCCAACTTCAAAGCAGCTTTTGAGAGCCAGGATGCCTCAATAAAGACCTTTGCCTGATTAACTGTAATTTTAATATTAAAATTGAAAGCCCTGAAAATGCTAATGAGGAAAAGCAAGTACATGCTAAACATATGACTATATTGCTCAACTTTCGTCCTAAATCATGCTAAATGTCACCTACAAGGCAGGGACAGTCTGGGTTAGGGTACAAAATCAGTAAGAGGGACATCTTGTCTCACACTCCCTCTGGCAGCAGGAAGCATGCATACTGCTGACACTGGTATCAAAGTCAGCCTGGGGGGCTGCAGTGGGCATGTGGGCCAGCACCAGCACTGCCACCAGCTGCAGCAGCAGCTGAGAGCAGGGAAGATAGAGATGAGAATGGTCAACAGGCTGTGCCCCCTTTCCTCCACCCAAGACAGTGACACCATTCTTCATGACAATTTGCTTTCAATATACAGCTTAACTTTTGCTGCATTCTTATTAGAGCTACAGCAAAGGTTCACATCTCTGACCGTGTTGGATGTTACCCAAGACTTACTAATCCTGAGACCATCTTTGATAACATTTCTGTTGTATTACAGCTACAGCAAGGGTTTGCCTCTCCAGTTTTGTTGGATATTACCCAGGATTTATTAGTCCTGAGATCACCTTGAAGTCAGTGCATTTATCACAGGCAGTCTTGAATCTGTTGAATTTGTCACTTTGAACAATGAAACCCATTTGATCGTTTTAACTTTCTGAGCTGTGTCAGAGCAAGTCCCTGTTGAGGCACTGAAAAGTGGAGGCAAGTGTTAATTTTGCCAAATAGTTTCAGCAAGAGTCCTAGGCTCTGAGAGAGGCAAACACCAGGGTCTTTTATCTCAAGGTGACAAATGGCATAGTTTGATGAAATTCCCAAATAAACATTTAAATATACTTGTTACATTTTAGTAGCTTATTGGTGTGGTTCAATGGTTGTTAACTTTTCAGTGATAATATCTAATGAGAGGCAAACCTCATCATTTAGTTCTTTGAAAGCTTTGATTTCAGATTGAGGGAGGTTTTCCTCCCCTCTACTCTGCCCTGGTGAGACTCATCCGGAATATTGCATTCATTTTTGGGCTCCCCAATTGAGGAGGGACAGAGACCTACTTAAAAGAGTCCAACAGAGGTCTATGAAGATGATTAAGGGGCTGGCGCACCAGCCCTACAAGGAGAGGTTGAGGGACCTGGGGCTTTTTGGTCTGATGAAGAGAAGACTTAGAAGGGATCTAATTAATGTTTATGAATATATGAGGGCTGGGTATCAAGAAGGAGGGGACAGACTCTTCTCAGGTGCACCCTCTGACAGGACAAGGGGTAATGGGTGTAAGCTACAGCACAGGAAGTTCCACCTCAATATGAGGAAGGGTCACAGAGCACTGAAACAGGCTCCCCAGAGAAGTTGTGGAGTCTCTTTCTCTGGAGACTTTCAAGACCTGTCTGGATGTGTTCCTGTGTGACCTGCACCAGATTATGGTCCTGCTCTGACAGGGAGGTTGGACTCAATGATCTCCAGAGGTCCCTTTCAACCCCTAACATCCTGTGACCCTGTGATTTTTGAAATACAAGATTATGTTGCAATGCTAAAAAGAGTTTGCTTGTTCTGGCATCCCAGTGCAGCTCTGCTGGCTAGCAGTGCAAGTTACAGACATTTACTCAAAACTTATCTCATCTTACCCTTAATCCTGACATGTCAATAGTAATAGCTGGAATGCCTTCTTCATCTCCCTTGGGGGCAACTTGGTTCAGCAAATGGTAATAAGCTCTTGAGTCCTGTGACAGACAGAGAAATTAAAGGGAGGAAAAATTACATCTAAAGCTCAGGTTGTGCATGCCAGCGGTCCCCTGAACAATGGGCCTGCATGCTTCATTTTTATTACATCGATCACTGGCTACATAATTAAATTAATTAAGCTGGAAGCACTTAGTGATTCCTACTTTATGCTGTATTTGCCAGATCTATTTCTTCCCTAAGCCACTATATATATATATATATATATATTTATGCACGCTGCAGAATGCTCAACACATGACAAACTGCTGTGTGTTGCATATACAAAAAGGGCAGCAACAATGAAGAGATATGAGAATTAACTTGGAGATAAAATCAGAGATATAAAAATGCATTACCTTTATAATGCTGTAGAAATCAGGCTTCTGAGCATTTAATAAAGAAAATGTAGAAGGAGAAAACAGATGTTTAAAGCGGATTTCAAAGCAACGCTGGAACAGTTATGGAAGAGAAAGCAGAGTTTTCAAGGACAAAAGTTAAACAACAGCATCAGCATCAGGCAAAAGGGGAGGAAGAAAGCAAGGATTTAACATGTTCTGCCTTCAATCTTATGAAATGTATTGTAGCTTCCATGTGTGGAAAGTATCAATTTCACTTCAGAAATAATTCAAAGAACTAAAAATAAAGCTACATGCTATTGCCTAGAGACTTGACTAACTAATGCTCTCCAAGATACAAAGTAGGTTACCTGAATTACTTTAAATCTTGTACATTACTTCTCATCATATCTAAAATGTGGTTATTTACAGCAGAAGTGAGTTGAGAATGGTTGTAAAGGATGGTGTCTTGATCTCCGAGAATTAAACATGCACCTTGTTTTCCAGCTGTAAATATGGGAAGTGTGCTCTATCTTTCAGTTGCAGATGGGATTTAGGCATTATAAGTCCTCTCTACCAGGCTACAGAAAGATGGGAAAGACTCCATTCTCTTCCCTTTACATGGATATTTTCCAGTCACCCTCTGTCCAATGAACCATAAATCTGGACAATAAAAATTTTATTGATGAAGGGGACTTTCAGACTCTCTTGTTGGCCTTCCCCTGTGATTCCCTGGTAGTTATTTCTGTGTATCAAGTCAGTCATGGTAAATGACTTCTCATGCTTCAGTCTCTGATGAAGCCTACAACCAGGCATCTCTGCAGTGGGGCTTTTCCCATGCTATGAGGAAAGCAATCAGATCAAGTTGTGACTGGTAAGGTTGTTGCACTGGCCAGCCCCTGGCTCTCCTGGAAGCCAGTTCAGGCACCCTCCCTTGATATACCCATTACAGCCACCATGAAGTCCCCAGTACATAAAGTATGCTGCATGGACTAGAAACCCAATCTTGCAAGTGCCTCCCCATCTAGCTATATTATTTTGAAGAGTCCCACTGAATTAAAACTTGCATGCAAGTGCATGCAGGGTTGTAGAAAAGCTGGGACAGAGGAGCACATAACCCAAGTGCTGCACTGAAGGAAAGATCATGGCCTGCCCCTACACCTAGTTATGTCTGAGTAAGCTACAGCCTTTTCCAAACCAAAGTCAGGTCAAGAGGCATTTAAAGACATTTAGGAAGGAAGAGAGCAATAGAGGCAGGGAACTGAAAATACAGTGGTAGAGTCTGCATGTCCTGTCCAGAGCCAGCAGCCATTCCCTTCCTGGGCATTTGGTGTGCTGGGGCTGGCAGTGATGACTGAGAGGTTAGGAGAAGGAGTGGAAAGGTAAACCCCACTAAAATGATTTTGTGCTCAGCTCCATGTGTCTGGCTGAGCAGTTCTCAGCTGCTTGGATGGTTCTGATGCACAGTCTGTGTTTGGAGGACAGCGATTTGGGTGCGGAAAAAAATTTCTGTTATTCTTGCTCAGTGGTTCTCATACCTTGATATCTGTGCTGAAGTTGCCAACTTTGTTGCATCCTGCATTCTCCAGGTGGTAGTTTGCCCACCTCAGCAGCAGTTCCTCTGGAGACAACTTCATCAGATCTTCCAGGCTCTCTCCTTCTCTCAGAAGAGCAATCAAGGCTAAGCAGGGTAAAAAGGAAAAAATAATGATATTGTATGATAGGACATTACTTGTAGAGGACAATGTATAAGTATTTTCTCTCTTACACAGTTTGATACCCTAGTTTCTAAAAGTGAGTGACCAAAGTGTTGCCAAAATTCAAGCTGGGCAACCAGTTCCATGTTTCACCACCCTCACTGTAAAAAATTTCTTCCTTATATCTAGTCTACATCTACTCTCAGTTTTTTTGGGGGTTCCCAGGTCCTATTGCACAAGGCCCTGCTAAAAGCTTTGCCCCCATCTTTCTTCTTTCTGGTGAGACACTGGAAGAGGTTGCCCAGGGAGGTTGTGGCTGCTCCCTCCCTGGAGGTGTTCAAGGCCAGGTTGGAGGAGGCCTTGAGTGAGCTGTACTAGTGGGAGGTGTCCCTGCCTATGGCAGGGGATTGGAACTAGATGATCCTTGAGGTCCTTTCTAACTTTACCATTCTATGATTATTACCAGAGTGCTCTTCTCTTATAACCAAACTGACTGCCTCTATGTTCTTGTTCTAGTTAAACCACAAAAGCCTCAAGGTGGCTTTCTTTGAGGTCCCTTCCAACCTTACCATTCTATGATTCTATGATTCTATAAAAGGAGGAAGCAGAAGGAGGGAAGGATTGGCCTTTTTAACTGCAGGATATTCATCTGATTTTTGGAGCATGAAAGGCTTTAGAAGAAGTTTTGAAAAGTGTAACTAATAATGTGGATACTAATTGGTAATGTGATACAAGGGAGAGAGTGTCACACTCTTCTGATCTCCTTCCAATAACTGTAGTCATTCCTCGGAAGAAATAATGGATTTTCTAAATAAAGTAAATAGCAGGAACCTACTATATCTAGAGTTCCATAGATAATTTGATATAGAGTTCTCTGGGGTTAAACTGAGTCAGAAAGGGATAATAAAAACATTTTAAAGTAGACAGTGGATTTTATAAATAGAACAATCTTAAATATGAAAGAAGCAGAGTGTAAGAATGATTCTTGTGGAGCTGATCATGGATTGATTTTCAAGTTAATGTTGGGGTTTTTTTGGGTTTTTGGGGGTTTTTTTTGCATCAATGATATTGTCACAAATACTAGCAACATGCCAAAAATTTTATGATGATATTCACTAGGTGGCATAGTCAATGCAGAGGATGATCAGAAAGTCAGACAGAAAGAACTAGACAGCAGGAATAAAAATGGAATGTAATTGAATGAAATTCAACAAGGCCAAGTGTAAGGTCCTGCACCTGGGTAGGCACAATCCCAAGCACAAATCCAGGCTGGGTGGTGAATGGCTGAGAGCAGCCCTGAGGAAAAGGCCCTGGGGGTCTGGGGTGATGAAAAGCTCAACATGAGCCTGCAGTGTGAGTGCAGCCCAGACAGCAACTGTGTGCTGGGCTGCAGCAAGAGCAGNATAACTGCTATTAGCTAAAAGCTTATATGAACAGAGGATGAGAATAACTTGAGTGTATCAGATATCTTCTCAGCCACACTGAGTCACCATATGATATGACCAGAGGAAAATCAAACATGGTATTAGTGCATCCCAGGTACCTCCCATAGATGTTGGGATGCTTTACTACCTTGATACCATGTTCTCAAGGGCTCATTGGAAATACAGCATCCCAGTTCACAAAAGGTGAATTGCACCTGGATCAGCTGCAGGAAAAGGACTCTCAGGAAAAGAGAAAGAATCTGAAAACAAACCAAAATGATCTTGGCTTGCCTCCCCTGACAAATTGAAGTCTGAGATGAGAAGTGAAGGAGAGAATAGGAGAAAGGGGAAAATAGCTATCAAACAGGGTAAGGGTACCTACAAAGCAATGGCAACTGGGAACTCCAGAAACTGGTGGCTTGGGTGATCAAAAGGATATAAATGTGCAAGAGGTGAAGCAAAGAGGGTAACACCTGCATGGTAATTGGAGAAGTGTCACACTTGAGTGGATTATCCAGAACTGCAGGGAACAAAGCAACAAGATGAGGAGCTGTGTGGACTGCATGTACACAACCACAGCATCACACTGAAACTGTTTTGTGGATGAACTTGGCATCGGTGAGACATGTGGAGTACTGTGCCTGTCTGGGGCTCCCCAGCAGAAGAGAGACATTGACAAACTGCAGCAAGATCAGTGGAGGTACACCAAGGTGGGTATGTGAGAACAGGGTGAGAGAAGTGGGTTTGTTTAGCCTGGAAAGAGGTCTGAGAGGGGAACGAGTGTTGCCTTCAATAACTATAGAGAGGCCAGAGGTGTATTTTCCTAGCAGGCACAGCAAAAGGATGAAAAGTTACAGGCACAGTGTGCAGGAAGGGGAATTCCAGTGAAATATATTTTAAAAAAAAAGAAAGAGTGGAACAGTCTGCCCAGAAAGCACTGGAAAAGGCCCTCCCTGACCAGGCTCATCCAACCTAGGGACTAGTACTGCTGTAAATGGATATGTGAATGTCTGATCCAGAGGACCCCCAAGGTGGACCTCCAGGGGATCCTTCCATTTTTTTGCAGTTCTGTAATTCTTATTTCACAAAGAAAGAGGACATGTTTGGCAACCAAGAGCAATCAAGAGCAAGAAAAGAGCAAATCTTCCTGAATGTGGTGCAGTATTTCCTTATCCCAGATTTAGTGCCAAAACACTGATATATCTGGGTGTAGACCACGAGGCAATAAACATGAAATTGACTTGGAAAGGAGGAGACTAAGGAGTGACCTCATTAATGTTTATGACTATGTAAAGGGTGAGTGCTGAGAGAATGGAGCCAGGCTCTTCGTGGTGATGCCCAATACAGGGCAGGGGCCAATGGATGGAAGTTGCGGCATATGAAGTCCCATGTAAGCATGAGGAAGATTTTTTTCACTGTGAGGGTAACAGAACATTTGAACAGGCTGCCCAGGGGAGTTTGGAGTCTCCTTTTTTTTGGAGATGTTCAAAACCTGCCTGGTTGCATTCCTGTGTGATCTGGTAATGGTGATCCAGCTCTGGCAGGGGGTTGGACTGGATGATCTTTCAAGGTCCCTTCCAGCCCCTAACATTCTGTGATTCTGTGACTTTGCATAGTCCATACAAGCCTACAGACAGCCTTGGATTTTCACAGTATCACAGTATCGCCAAGGTTGGAAGAGACCTCAAAGATCATCAAGTCCAACCCACTACCACAGACCTCAAGACTAGACCATGGCACCAAGTGCCACGTCCAAACCCGCCTTGAACACCTCCAGGGACGGTGACTCCACCACCTCCCTGGGCAGCCCATTCCAGTGGGGAATGACTCTCTCAGTGAAGAACTTTCTCCTCACCTCCAGCCTAAACTTCCCCTGGTGCAGCTTGAGACTGTNGGGCAAGGGAAATTAGAGCAGGCACCAAATACTTGGGAAAACAAATTAATATTTTTTTAAAAGACCTTTATCCTAAAGATTGTTCAGTGATAACAGTAGAGCACAGAAATGAAGAACCATACATACCTTCGTTCCTGCTGATCTCTATGTCAGCAAAGAGTCCAATCTTGATGACTTGCCATAGAAGACCCAAAACCAGGTAAGGTTTTCCTTCTTTTAAGTCTTCAGCTCCAATGTTAACAACATGGCACCCAATGGCTGAAGCAGAGTTTAGGGCTAGGTTCAGATTTTCCTAGGGTAAGAAGAGAATTTCCAAACAATGCAGTAACTGGAAAGCTGAGTATACAGGAACCAAATACAGGAAAATGTAATTTATCACACAGATTTCCAATTTTTCACATGAATTTAATCACTGCTGGCATGACAAAAAGATCTGATGAGATACAATATACAAAGAGACACAGTGCAAATTCTCATAAGATAGAAAAATTGGAGGATTTCAAATTAATTACCTTTTGTCCACCAGACAGCTGTAAAAGGGTTAAGTTAAAGTGGAAATAATATTGATCAAATCATGTCTGTGTGTGACAGGGATTGATCTGAGCTGCATCACTAAGCTATGCTGCTGACCAAAATGATTAGGACTGAAAAATGTTGTATACAGCATAAAAATCCAATTTAATGGCTTCTGAGCTTACTTGAGCCTGGCTAATGTTCCATCAAATCAGGGTAGCTGAAGGCTAAACCAGGTTAGGTTCATATCTATTCCATACATCTATTTATGTTCTGTACCCAAACACATAGATGCTGTTCATATAAAAAATATCTCTCTACATACAACTGTGTGAGAAACCCAATAAGCTCTAAATAGATAAGAATCATCTGTTTTGTCCAATTTTAAAATCATATCTGTTTTAATGTAATTGAAATAAAGAGGAGATTCAGATTCCAGTATCTGAAGGGGGCCTACAGGAAGGCTGGGGAGGGACTATTTACAAGGTCTTGCAATGACAGACCAAGGGGCAATGGGTTTAAACTGGCAGAGGGGAGATTTAGACTGGATGTTAGGAGGAAGTTCTTTGCAGTGAGGGTGGTGAGACACTGGAACAGGTTGCTGAGGGAGGTTGTGGCTGCTCCCTCCCTGGAGGTGTTGAAGGCCAGGTTGGAGGAGGCTTTGAGTGAGCTGTGCTAGTGGGAGGTGTCCCTGCCTATGGCCTGGGGTTGGAACTAGATGATCCTTGAGGTCCCTTCCAACCTTACCATTCTATGATTCTGTGATTCTCTAAGTGCAAATGCAAACACAATTTGTTTAGTCAGATTGCTCATATGTTTGTGAAGAAACAGAAAAGTGTGACTTACACCTGAGCATCTCACTTTGCCACAAACAACTTTGTCTGGTTGTATTGGGCAGGATTATACCAAAGCACCCTAAGGGGACAAACAAAGAATCTGTTTTGCATTTTAGTACCTGTATGGTGAAGGGTGTGAGCTTCTTTTTGTTGATTGTTCTCTCATCAATGGTATCTGGCACTGAAAAGTTGATCATCTTACTGGAAATAAAAGAGAAAACAACAAAATCCACACTATTAGCTATATATGTACAGAATGCAGATATGGCTTATATCACTGTGCTGCAGGCCAAGTCAAAGAGCCAGAGAGTTACTGAGCAAATACAGTCAGCCTCTGTTTTTACATGTACACACATAGAAGCACTCATACAATACTTGAGCAATTCCTTGGGTCATAGGCAGACGTGCAGAAAATTTCTGTGAAAGCACTCACTATCTCATACTACTTCATGTAGATCAGAGGGCTGCAGCAGCTCTCCTGTGAGGACAGGCTCCAAGAGTTGGGGCGCTGCAGCCTGGAGCAGAGAAGGCTTCGAGGAGACCTTAGAGTAGCCTTCCCGTATCTGAGGGGGGCCTACAGGAAGGCTGGGGAGGGACTATTGACAAGGTCTTGCAATGACAGGATAAGGGGCAATGGGTTTAAAGTGGCAGAGGGGAGATTTAGACTGGATGTTAGGAGGAAGTTCTTTGCAGTGAGGGTGGTGAGACACTGGCACAGGTTGCCCAGGGAGGTTGTGTCTGCTCCCTCCCTGGAGGTGTTGAAGGCCAGGCTGGAGGAGGCTTTGAGTGAGCTGTACTAGTGGGAGGTGTCCCTGCCTATGGCAGGGGGTTGGAACTAGATGATCCTTGAGGTCCCTTCCAACCTTACCATTCTATGATTCTATTTGAAGCCCTAAAAGTCCTTGGACAAAAACAAAACCAAGCAACTCCTCAGATTCAATATGAGTTTATCTTATTGAAAGCATCCAGAGGCAAGGAAAAACTCTCATTTAGCATGAAAGAAGCTTTATATTTTTAAAGTCTGAAAGGAAGAAAGAAAAAAAACCCAACAAAACCTAGCATTATTAAGGCACTGAAATTGCAAAGATTAATGAGCTTAATGAAAAAGTCAGCAGCTTCCATTTAAGCAGAGATGTGAGTTTCTGCAGAGTCATGGTTCCCATTTGCAAGAAAGATAGGTATTCTTTACCAAAGCACTATGCCATCACCGACTGCCTGGAAGAGGTCATCTGTTTCTGGATTCATTGGCACCATGTGCTTACAGTCAGGGTCCTTCTCAAGGGCTTTATTAATCCAGTTGACAAAAGCGTACTTTTCTTCCTCTGTGGACATGACAGTAAATCCATCAGTTTGTTGTGCAATACCTCTAACCATCTTTTTATTTAAAAGGGTGGATCTCCCTGTGAAGACTCTCCCACCAGAGGGACTAATCAACAAACCTCTGCAAGGGGAGAAGGTCCTGAGGAGACAGGCAAATGAGGTGAAGATAGCCATAGGTTTGAGCTGGTTAATACTCCTTCCATAGTCCTTTCTACTGACTAAAGCTGCCCATCATCATGAAGGCAGGCATATCTGGGTTGATGGAAAGCTCAATATNGACTCATAATGAAGTTGATGTGTTTCAATTGTATGCTGCAGTTGCTATGCTCTGCTAAACATAATTTGTACTTGTACCATAATTTGAATGCATTGTTGTATCATTCTGCTAAATCAGAATCCCATGTAACTTCAAATAAGTGAATTCTGTATTGTACATTACACCCTCCACATGTGGAGTATCTAGAAAAGTCTGGCTGGGACTCTGACGAGGAGCATTCAGAGGGTAATGGGCAAATGTTCCTTATAGTCCAACAGGCTGTCTTGTACCAGCAGCAGCTTGCACCACCCCCAGTAGCTCAGAGAAGGTGTGTTCCATGCTCAGGTGGGTGGGAATCTTGGAAACATCCTCTGCTGTGAGTGGAGAAAGATCTCCTTCCCATGAGAGTGTCAGTTTCCTACCCTTGCCCCTGAAGAAGACTGCCAGGGGTCGACCTCCTCCCTGTGGAGCTGCTTCAGAGCAGGTTGTGTCCAAGAGGCAGCAGAAGCAACCATGACTGCTTCAAACTTTCAGCTTGGAGAAGGAGGCTGGGAGAAGAGCCCTGATGAAGTCATGCCCACTTTAGAAAAAGATCAGGAACCACTTGGTTACAAATGAATTTACAGAAAGGCTACCAGACCACTGATAAAAAAATACAAGGAAATGGGCTGTCAACAGTCAGGAACCCATTCCATTCTTCACTGGTGAACAGGGATAGCAGCAGTGTTTTTGCTGCTGCAGCTGTTCTACAGCAGAGCTGCAATGCATTTAAACTATGGGAAGCTAATCCAGATGGAGCTTTCTCCTGTAGCCACAGCTCTGTCCACCCCAGTAAACTGTCTCACTCTATGGCAGTGAAGATCCTGCTCCAGTGCTTTGTCACCTTCCCAACTCTTTGCCTTGCACCAGCATTGCCTGAACAGCCACTGAAGTTCATTGAGGCCAGAGCACCTCGGTTTGCACTGAGACACCTCTAAGGGCACACTTGTTGCTAGTTTCTGTCAGCATAAGACAGCTGTACCTACCTGAGTAAGAGTGCTGTGTGCCAGCACTGGACTGCTCGGATGTCCCACCGATAGCACAGATCCCCTCCTTTTTGTTGATTTGTTTTCGGAATGACTTTGCAACATCATCGCTCTTCAGGTTTTGGAAAATCTTTCAAGCACAAGAAACAATTTTTTAAAGTGTGTTCAAGGTGAAACACTGAGCTCTTGGGCCAGAAATCATGTCCTCTCTACATCATACCTAGGGAAGCACAGCTTGCCTATCGTTCCTTGGGTTTCTGTGTCAAATCTGTGTATCTGCTGTGGTAGAACAGAAGCAGCCACAACTTTTCCTTTTTCGAAGCAGTTAACAGAGATCAGCTGAAGTAGCAGAAATGTAAATGGTATGAAACCACGGAACTAAAATTGCAGGAAGAGGATCTTTAACAGGTTTGTTTTGAAGAAAGGACAAGTAAAAATCTCGTTTTCCATCCCAAGTGGAATTCCCCTACTTTAGCACTTGCTTTTGTCCCAGTTCAGACCAGGAAAAAAGAAGCTTTTTAAATAGATGTGCTGGTTTGAGGCTAATTGGAATATTTTAATAGAGAAAATTGTATTATATAGGCTGTAAAAAGAAAACAATGGTGATGTCTACTTTACTCATAGGCTTGCTAAGATGCATAAGACTAAGAATACAAAACAAAGATAAGACACTCACGCTTGCAGACACTCTTGGGCTGTCTAGCTAGTGGGTCCTCTCCTCTCTGCTGAGTAACCTCACTAACCACTTTCCTTCTAACCCCCCTGGCTGATCCTCCAAACTCATCTTGCATGTAAGCCAAACCCTGGGGGTAAGGTGAGGGGTGGGGAGAAGGTGGAAGGGTGGTTGGGAGCCCCTCCTGGGGACTGATTTCTGGGAGGGGAGTTGTGTNTGTCCCAGTTAATTGCAAGATTTCTCCTGCTGTCATCTTTTCCAGCAAAGGGACTTCTTGGATTAAATACGTAGGTACCTGATGAGACACTTTGCTTTTGCCTCTGCTGTGCCCTGGGGACTACCTTGAGTATCGCACCTGGCGTCCTACTTACTGAAATAAATAACTTCTTACTTACTGAAATAAATTCATCAAAACTTATCCTTCCATTCCCCGTGGTTGTCAAATTCTGAATGAGTTCTCTGGCTTTATATCCTGGCAGGGGGAGACTGGCTGCCTTCAACACATCCGTCAAATCATTGGCGGGAATGAACCCGCTCCCACCGACATCTGCAAAGATTAAAGCAAACATTCAGATTCTACATCAGCCCAATGAAATGCTGTGCACACAAAGGCTAATGTTTTTCATCTACCTGGGGAAGAGTACATTATATACAAAAACATTTGTTATTCTGATATCCAATGTTTTCATGTCGTTCCTATTGTTTCACAGTATCACAGTAGCACAGTATAGCAAGGTTGGAAGAGACCTCAAAGATCATCAAGTCCAACCCATTACCACAGACCTCCAGACTAGACCATGGCACCAAGTGCCACATCCAAACCTGCCTTGAACACCTCCAGGGACGGTGACTCCACCACCTCCCTGGGCAGCCCATTCCAGTGGGGAATGACTCTCTCAGTGAAGAACTTTCTCCTCACCTCCAGCCTAAACTTCCCCTGGCACAGCTTGAGTTTCACCAGGCCTTGCTTAATATAACAACAGTTTTATTTTTACTAATGTCATTGGAATTAAATCCTACCTAGCTTTTGTTTTCAACTACTGTGGTGTCATTCACACCCCAGGAAAAAGCTACAATTTCATAGAATCATAGAATCATAGAATGGTAAGGTTGGAAAGGACCTCAAGGATCATCTAGTTCCAACCCCCTGCCATAGGCAGAGACACCTCCCACTAGCACAGGTTACTCAAGGCCTCGTCCAACCTGGCCTTGAACACCTTCAGGGAGGGAGCAGCCACAACCTCCCTGGGCAACCTGTTCCAGTGCCTCACTACCCTCACTGCAAACAACTTCCTCCTAACATCCAGTCTAAATCTCCCCTCTGCCACTTTAAACCCATTGCCCCTTGTCCTGTCATTGCAAGACCTTGTAAATAGTCCCTCCCCAGCCTTCCTGTAGGCCCCCTTCAGATACTGGAAAGCTACTATAAGGTCTAGTCTATTTGACAAACAAAACCTCACAGTGATGAATTTATACATTTTAAACATACAGTAGTACCTTATACAAAGCTAGGTCTCAGTGGATCTAATTGACTTTTCAAGGTTTGCATATAGATAAAGTTGTGATTTATGGAGTGAGTATCCTTGTGAGTAGCCTTGCGAGGCTCAACAGGGCTCTGGGCAACCTGGTCTAGTTGAGGATGCCCCTGCTGACTGCAGTGGGGGTTGGACTAGATGATCTTTGGAGGTCCTTTTCAACCCAGACCATTCTATGATTCTATGATTCTATCCTGTCTACAGAACAGCTAAAGAAAATGGGTTTCACACAATAAAGAGTTACATCTTCCATGTGCATATATTCACAGATATAACTTGTGATTTTGGCCTGTTGGGTTTTTTTTTTTTGCATCTAGTATCATAACAAGTCATGAGTTTAGAATCTTGGAACTGTATATGGTCATCCTTAAAATAAAAAAAAATGAGTGTTTCTCTGTGATGGGGCTAACAGGGATAATCCTGCAGAGCCTGTTGCAAGATCTAGAATATAATTTTATGAGATCGCCAATACAGGTTGCACAGTCCTTTCTTCTTCACCAGCTTGTTAAAATCACCACAGATAATAAAGTAGTATCACAAAAGGATCTGGACTTGGAGAGGGAAAGATCTGGGAAAGGAACAGGGCTTGGAGAGGGAAAGGAACAAGAGCTTCCTTACAGGTTTTTTGTTTAAGAGCATGACAGACTGAGATTATCTTACTTTACTCTTTTTCTAAGGAAAGAGGGCAGTAAAATAATAACTCTCTCACTGGATTGGAGAAGAAGATACAGAAAAGTTGTATTTTAAAATGTGCAGGAAAAAGTACTGCATACATGAATCCTTAACATGTAAAACAGTGTCGTGGTAGGCCTAAG
>WBNM01030659.1:8611-26285 GCA_013399055.1 Ramphastos sulfuratus
GCAGGTCCCTTACTGCATTCTCCTGGATTACAGGAGGACTGTACTGGTCCCTGGCTCCATCTGCCAGTTTCAATGACATCAGCAACACACAGAGCAAAAGAGACCACCCCAGGCTCACACAGACAAATCACAGAATGTTAGAAGTTGGAAGGGACTTCGAAAGATCATCCAGTGCAAGTGCCTTGCCAAAGCAGGATCACATAGGGCAAGCCACCCAGGAACGTACTCGGGTCAGGATCACCTAGGGCAGGCCACCCAGGAACATACTCAGGTCAGGATCACCTAGGGCAGGCCACACAGAACATGTGTGTACAGTACTCTGTACAGTGTGTACTGTGCTGTGTGCAGTTCTGGAGCCCCCAGCACAGGAAGGACATGGAACTGTTGGAGCCAGTCCAGAGGAGGCCACAAAGATGCTCAGAGGGCTGCAGCAGCTCTGCTGTGAGGACAGGCTGAGAGAGTTGGGGCTCTGGAGACTGGAGAAGAGAAGGCTTCCAGAAGAGCTTGGAGTAGCCTTCCAGTATCTGAAGGGGGCTGCAGGAAGGCTGGGGAGGGACTATTGACAAGGTCTTGCAATGACAGGACAAGGGGCAATGGGTTTAAAGTGGTAGAGGGGAGATTGAAAGTGGATGTTAGGAGGAAGTTGTTTGCAGCGAGGGTGGTGAGGCACTGGCACAGGTTGCCCAGGGAGGTTGTGGCTGCTCCCTGCCTGGAGGTGTTCAAGGCCAGGTTGGACGAGGCCTTGAGTGACCTGTGCTAGTGGGAGGTGTCCCTGCCTATGGCAGGGGGTTGGAACTGGATGATCCTTGAGGTCTCCTTCCAACCTTACCATTCTATGATTCTATGATATCCAGGTCAGGATCACCTAGGGCAGGCCACACAAGAGCATACCCAAGTGAGTTAAATGGCAAAGGTAAGATGAGAATCTCTGTTTCTTATCCTGCAGCAGGGTGCTTTAACATATATAAAAACACCATGTGAAAGTAAGGGAGGATTCTAGATCTTAAGAGGAGTACATTTCAACATAGGATAGCAGAGATTCTAAATTTGATTTGAACATTAGATGAATATATTGCATGATATAAAATTCCAGCAAATCATTTCCTTCCAGCAGGAGAGGCAGAATTGTGAAGTTCTCAGAGTTTCTGGGAAGCAGACTTTGTGTTCAAGCAAACACAGATCAGCTCATGCCATGGAGAATAAAACAGAAGTATCACTGAGAATTTTTTTAAGGTTAGAATCTCCTTTTCGTGTGTGCCTCTAATACTGTTCTGCAGCATTTCTTGCATTTTTTTTTTAATATAATTTACTGGTGCATTTTATTCTTATTAGTTATTTCCTGCAGATTATGCTTTTATAATTAGCAATGGCAGTATTTCTCCCTAAGATAAGTGTTTTACAGAATTATGTCTGTTGATGTCTATGCCAAAGTTAATTGCATTCTCTAAATTTAGGTAATGTTGTGGGGAATAATTTCAATTAGTTTGCTTTTCTTCATGGTTATTAAATTCATTTTTAAAAAATAGAGGGAAGAAAAAAAAAATAAATAAAGCCTAAGAGGAGAGTTGTAGGAGTTTGGAAATAATAGACCATGGCATTGCAAATCTGCTGGAAACCATTTGTGAATATAACAAAATGCTGACCTCTTGTTTCTTTCATTTAGAGGAAAAAAATAAAAAGATTAACAGCCCCACAGTAACCAAAAGGATTTAATCTGAATTCTCCTGAATCAAAGACAATAGGTTAAGAAAAACTTCCACATTATTCCTCTTGGCCCTCAATATAACTTTGCCTAGCAACTCATAACAGTCTTATTAGTTAAGAATAAACAATTAAAATAACTCATGTTCATCATGCTGCTGTGGTTCCAGCCCTGCCCCTGCACAGATTGAGCCAAGAGCATTGGTCAATGGGATAAACAAAACAACATTTCTGATGTCATTGACCATCTTAAGATGGTAAGCCTGGTTTTGTACCACAGAAGGTCAGTGCAGAAAGGATAAATGCAGATGAAATGAAAAATTTAGGATGGCAAAGTGAGGCAGGAAAGGCATTTTAGATTGGCTGTCATTTAATGTAATGGGATTTGATACATAGTGAGAATCTGTTCCACCTGGAAAAGTAATTCTGTTAAATTCTGTGCAGAAGCCTGCAAGAGCTCATCCAGCACAGATAAGGGAAGCTGTGCAAAGCAGTTGTAAAGTCTCCTAGTCAGAGATGGGACCACCGTGTCCAGGCAGCCTTCTGACATCTCTCCTTGACATTGATTGGAGAGACATTGCTTGAACAAAGTCACTCAGCCTCTCGCTTGCAGACTCACCTCCAGAAGTTGCAGACAACTTTCTGCCAGTTGTGGCATGGTAACTGAGCAGGCTGTGCCATCATAATAAACTCATCAAGCTGCTGTAGGCTTGAAATATGGCCAAGATCTAACGCTGGCAGAAGGGATGAGCTAATGCCCATTCTAGTGATGCTGCTCAAAACTCTACAGGAAATTCTGCAGGAGTTTAAGGAAATAAAAGGAAAGCAGGGATGAAAAGATCTTTGCAATTAAATATTTTTTTTTTCTCTTTTTACAAGTTATATTTTTGTTAACAACTGCCCAGGGAGGTTGTGGATGCTCCCTCCCTGGAGGTGTTCAAGGCCAGGTTGGATGAGGCCTTGAGTAAGTTGTTCCAGTGGGAGGTGTCCCTGCCTATGGCAGGGGGTTGGAACTGGATGATCCTTGAGGTCTCCTTCCAACCTTACTGTTCTATGATTCTATGAACCATGGATGAACAAGGCTGTCATCATGTTGTGATGCCAAGGAGAACAAGAAAGTGGTACAAAAGCAGTGGAGTAATAGAAACTCAAGCACATCTAAGAAAGATTGAGGAACTGTAGAAGCTAACCTGTTATTCCATTTTTAACTGCATAATTTGTTCAAATAACAGCAGATGCTCTGGGCTTTGACTCAGGAGCTGATCAAATGCTGCAGGAACTGACAACTGAGCAGTAGGCATGGGAGTTGAACATGTTGAGGCAGTATATGATCAAACCTCACTGCTTGCTTTCTGACTCTTGCAGAGTGGGAACAGGACCAGGCACTAACACAAATCCTCCCTTCTGTTGCTGGAATAAGTCACACATGGTGAGAAAATGCCAAAATCACAGTTTCTGAATTCTGGTGGGATTCCTGACTTCTTCTGTACACTGACTCTATAAACCAAATTCTAATTTTAGAGTGATTGATATTTGATGCACCTTTCACAGGCTCCTATCATTGAGAAATGCTCCAAGCACTATTGTGTCTTTGATATTCATGCAAATCTCTATAGAATTAAATCCCCACTCAGTCTCTGACCCCTACCTCAGCCAAACCACAGAAATTATCAGGATTTCTGTTCTCAAGAACAGGAACCAGACTTGTACAAATAAACTCCAGTCTGCTATTCTTTTTTTTTTTTTTCCTCATGTGCCTCCAAACACAGTGGAGTTGGAAATGTGTCTATTTCTGGGCTCCCCAGTTCAAAAAGGACAGGGAACTGCTTGAGGGAGTACAGAAAAGGACTGCAAGATGATGCTTATAAAGAAAGGCTGAGGAACTTGGGACTAGTGAAGACTCGAGGGGGGAATCTTTTCAATGCTTATGAATACTTAAAAGGTGGGGCCAGTCTTTTTTCAGTGGTGGCCAGTGACAGGGAAAGAGGTAATGAGGATGGAAAAATACTGGAACGGGATGCCAAGGGGTGTGGTTGGGGTCCTGTCCCTGGAGGTATTCAAGATCAGACTCCATGTGGCCCTGGGCAGCCTATTGTAGTTGGAGATGTCTCTGCCCATTGCAGGAGACAAGATGACCTTTGAGGATCTCTCCTAACACAGTGCAATCTGTGAATCTGTAACAGGCACAAATTTGAACTCAGGAAGTTCCACATAAACTTACTTTTTTTGAGGGCTTAGAGCACTGGACTAGGCTGCCCAGAGAGGTTGTGGAGTCTCCATCTGTGGAGAATTAAAAAAACTTGCTTGGAGCAACTTGCTCTATGTGAACCTGCTCTGTTGGAGTGTGGCTTGTGTGATCTCCCAAGGCTGTCCAACCCCTAAACTTCTTTGATTCTGATTCTGTGATGTAACTGCACCTTGCTCCCTGTAAGGAAGATGCTGTTGCTGCACATCTGTGCACAACCTGGAGCACTAAGGTGCAGTGAGCTTTGGGTCTCCAGGATAACTTCAGCTATCAGACTAAGGAGCATTATATTAGATATAGAAATCAAAATAAAATGAAATAAACCAAAATGAATTAAAATAAAATAAAATAAAATAAATAAAACGAAATAAAATAAAATAAAATGAAATAAACTAAAACAGAATGAAATAAAGTAAAATAAACTAAAACCGAATGAAATAAAGTAAAATAAACTAAAACCGAATGAAATAAAGTAAAATAAACTAAAACCGAATGAAATAAAGTAAAATAAAATAAAATAAACCAAAATAAAATAAAATAAAAATAAAATAGAATAAAATTAAATTAACTAGAATGAAATAAAATTAAATAAAACAAAATAGAATGAAATAAAATAAAATAAAGTAAAATAAAATAAAATAGAATAAAATAAAATGAAATAAACTAAAACAGAATGAAATAAAGTAAAATAAAATAAACCAGAATGAAATAAAGTAAAATAAAATAATTTGTTCTTTTGTAAATTACGTTTGGTTAATATTAATATCATAGCTGTCTGTAGTTGAGGATGATCCCTTGGTAATTACAATTGGCGTCCAGTGGAATCCTTCTGGCCGCACGACGGTCTGACTTTCAAAGAAAGTGATCTCCGTCTTTACATGCGCACATGAAAGGGAGAAATGGGAACAGAATTTCCTTCCCGCAGGTTTTGACTGAGGACTATTTCTAACTCGCATCAGGAGGGGGCAGTGGATATCACTGTAAAAAGCTAGAGAACTAATCCCTGAGGAAGAGCTTGAAGCAAATCTTGCATGCTCTTCTCTTACAGTTTGCATTTCCTTGCCACTTGTTTATTTCGTTTGAAGCATCCATCCTCCATTAAAGAGTCACAAACAGAATGCTAGTAGCAAACAGTTTTAGTAATCAATCCGTGAAAACATTTTCCTCAAAAAACTTCATCACAGGCAAGATTTAATTCTGTTAATAAGGTCAGTTGAAAGAGTGCTCTTCTACACCTGCATTGAACAACACGGTAAGGGCAGCTGTTATTTATGTGGTTTAGTATCTCTCTAAACAACCAGAACGATGATTGCAGAGCTGTGAACTGCCTTTGACCCCATCTATAAATTTAATGAGAACAATACCAGATCACAAGAAATAAAAGAAAGATTTTGGGATGACTGCTACTGCCCAAAGAATGATAAAAAGCAGACTATTGAGATTACTGCCTGCACTTTCTGCTGCTAGTTTTGGAATCTACAAAGAAAATACCTTTTTTTTTTTTTTTTTTTTTTTTTTCCCCCTCTCTCTCTCATTTTGGACTCTAATGATCAATTTCAATATATTTGCAACCCTCTTTTCAGGAGGAGAAGGGAAGCATGGCTTTGAACTGCAGGGAACAATTTGTGGCAGCCCAGCTAAGAATCCATAGTCTCCAACTGAAAAGTTTTTCAGCAGTAGATGACACTTTCCTGTTTAAGAAGCAGGTTTGCTTTTAAATTAATTTTCTATGGATGTCCACACTTCACTGAAGTTTCTGTTCTGCAGAAGTGCTGAATCCTGTGTTTGCTTGCTGATTTTCACTGGCAAGCAAGGGAGGATTTTGTGACCAGAGAGGCTGAGCGCTCCATGCTGCTGATACACACATCTCATGATGGTTGATATACAGCCTCTGACAAAGGAAGAGACAACCCTGGAATCTCAAAATGTTTGCTGATCATTAGATGGATGGCTGGGTTGTTATCATGCTAATCTCATTCCACAGGAGTTCAAAAACAGGAGAAAGAGTCTTCCAAACAGTCACAGAAAGGGCTAATTTGGCTAACTCTCCTCCTTTCTCTTTCAATCAGCTTAATGGATTTTTAAAAGGGAGCTGAGTGGGATCAATAATGTACTTGAAACATTAAAATGGAAGAGTATTAAGTCTTATTTCCCTCGGAGTGAATTAAAAAAAAAAATCCATTCAGAGAAAAAAAAAATAAAATGAACACACCCCAAAAGTCATCCTCAATTTGTAATTTCAAAATTTCATCAGCTTCCATTTTCCTTTCCTAACTTCATGACATGATTTATCTTCCCTGTGCTTTATCTCCTTTCATCTTTTTGATGACACTCACTTTTCAGGGAAATTTTGTTAAAATCAGCGAATTTCCAGTTAATTTAGTTTCATTTATTCAGCTTAAAAGCCTTGCAGGTCAGCTTTTCAAATTGAAGTAAATGTAGGTTTCCTTACGTTTTTATGCTCCAAACAAAAATACTGCACCAGAAGAGCTGGCAATTTCCTATCAAACTGCCATCAAAAAGGGACCAACTTGTTTTGTAATAAATGAAAAGATGGAAAGGGTGTGTCAGCTTCTTTCAACAGAAAATTGATATTCAGGGGTTTCAATCAGAAGTATTACCCTTGTATTTAATAATACCTTGAGGATTTTTCTTTTCCTCATGATTTCTTCTACCATTTTTTTGTCTACGGCTACCTGACAGAATGCTGTGGAGAGTTTGGTGCTGGTCTCTTCTCGGAGGTAATTAGTGATAGGACAAGAGGGAATGGCCTCAAGCTGTGACTGAATAGGTTTAGACTGGATATTAGGAAAAATATTTTCCCAGCAGTAGCGATCAGGCATTGGAATGTGCTGCCCAGAGCGGTGGTGGAGTCAGCAATGCTGGATGTGTTTAAAAGTCGTGTGGATGTGGTGCTTGGGGATATGGTTTAGGGTGAACCTTGTAGGGTTAGGGTTCTAGGTTGGACCTGGTGATCCTGAGAGGCTTTTCCAACTTGAATGTTTCTGTGGTTCCATGATTCTGTGATCTAGGTAAACATTCAACAGCAGCAGCTTACTGTAGCAAGTTCATACATCAGGGAATAAATTGTGATTTGCAGCTCTAAATCTCAAATCATTGTCATTTTAGGGACACAAGAAATTCAGAGAAGTGATTGAGCTATTTTCACTTAAACCCAGGTTCACACCTTTCACTTAGCTTCTATACTTATATATATATAAGTCCTTATCCACCAGGCAACTTTCCAGTGACTCTGCCCTAAGCCTTTAGCATTGCATGGGGTGTGAGATCATCAACTGATGGAAAAGAGAACAGACATTGATGAAGACAACCAAATTTCAGTTTCAGCATCAGTAAGGTGCACTAAAAATTAGGAAGTCTTCTTCCTGCACATAAAAGAGCCGATCAGCTTACAAAGACTTGAATCAAAAGAAAAATCATAGGCCAAAGCTAATTTTCTCAGGATTTCCTGACTCTCAAAGTCAGTCTGATTTTTATCAAGAATTACTGTGAGACTGTTGCTTCTGAGGTCAGACAGGCTCATATTTAAAAGAGGGGAAAAAAAGAAAGAAAAATGGAATACATCTTTGAATAACTAAAACTACCATTCCCTACTTTCATTTTTTCCCAGTGCCTGCTTTGATTTCATAGGAAGAATAAAATCAAAGATGCTATCATACATATACATGCAGACAGAGGCAGATCCTGAAAGATTCAGAAGATCTCCTCAGACTCTATCTGGAGTTCTGTGTGCAGTGNAAAGCAGATAAGCTGTGTATTAATTGCAGCACAAGAAAAAGCACACCTTATCTCTGAGGATCACTGCATGCTATAAACACATCGGGTTTGCGTGCAAAATGCAGCCTTAAAAGTTCCTTGTGACTCTCAGGTGACAATGTAAAGAATTGCTTAAACAGGAAAGCTTTGTGGAATGCATAATGAAGGAAAAAATGGAGAGAAGAGGAAATATATGACCACAGCTGTCAAAAAGTACTTTTATCTGAGCTTATAGCTATCATATCCCTATATGGCTATTGTCCAACTGCTAAATTAACTGAACCCAAGAGTTTCTTGCTGTCTGTATTACAGTGCTTCATGCAATGATCTTACTTATTTCTGAGACAGGCACAGAGGAGAGGATGTTTATTGGTTCTAATGTTTTCATTTCAGCCTGATCATTTTTCCTTGGCGTACCTATGATTTAAAGAGAGCTCATGATCCAGGAATAGCTACTGACTCAGTAGGCTGGTGCAGGACTTTTTTGAACCAGCATCTGTCAGCCTGATGGGGTTAAATGCTGATGTCACCCATCAGGTAGCTCATTTAACCCTGAAATCTCAGTATAATGGGTCCAGGTTTTTGTCACTTTCACCTGTTCAGCTCTTCAAATAAGATGACCTAAAATGTTAACATTGAATAATGCAGATTCTGAAGTACTAGAGAGGTTGCATAATTGCTGCCAATTATCAGGAGGCACTGGTGACCCATAATGAAAGCTGCTAGAAAAACTAATCAGGAGAAGAAAAGCTGAGTTATCATCACAAGTGCAACCCCATTTTAGAGAAAGCTCTCTAGAGGAAGCTGCAAGCTTTCTGCTGTTACTTTGCAACAATTAACACATTAAGTAGTAAAGTGATCATTTTGCAGCCCATTGCTCTTTAGAAAGACAAAGAAGGGTACAAATCAATTATCCATTTTTAAAATCAATGTAATATCTTTGGGTACCACAGAGTTTTCCGGTGACAGCTCAGTTATTATATGATTTAGGAACACACCAACTCTACAGAGAAATCTCTGAAATGTGTCTTTAAGTGCTCTGACAAATCCAAAGGTGCTCTTAGAAGTGATGTTTATTACTAGTTACTGGTGGCAGAAGTGATGTAGTAGACGTGGCACTTTGAGACACAGTTTAATGGCCATGGTGGTGTTAGGTCCAGTGCTGGACTCGGTGATCTTAGAGGTATTTTCCAGCTGAAATGATTCTATCATTCTTTAATAGCTACCTCTAGATATTAGATAGACCACAGCAGAGTGGACATCTCAGCCTCAACTGCATGACTGGCCTCGACTTGTCAGAGAACCATTTAGAAAGATCTGAGACACAGAGAGAGTTTCAGATCCATGTTTTGGTCTCTGTCCAGGTTTCTTTAGCCTGACTGCACAAGCAGGCAAGAAATAGGAGAAACTGATAAAGCATCCTTTGTGTTTCAGCACAGAGGATTGGCACTTTTGGTTTCAAATAACTCTGCTGTGAAGGTTAACTGACCCAGAAACAGGGTAAGTTGAGTATGGATGTCATCCTGCCCATGACTTCTCTGAGTTGTCCTAGCCAGATGGGCTGGCATTGTTTGCAGAGAGAACCACACATCCCAGAAGTGTTAAAATGCACATTACCCTGCCACAGAGGAGCTCTTGCCATAGCTCATGCTTCTGGTCTGGGAATCAAATCCCTTCTGCTCCTTCCATTTAGCCTGCAGGCTGGGAGATTAAGCCAATCTCTCTGAGGAGCTGAGGAGCCACTCCACCAGGTTCTGTTTTTCACATCAGGGTCAGTGTGGATAACAATTTGGCTAACGATGCCTTTCCTCAAGTTCTCAGGGAGCTGATTTTCCACTCACACCTCCCGAGCTGAAAAGTCCTCTGAGCATCCAGAGTTACGAGCGCTCTAGAAACGACAATCCCAAATGAAAGCACACCAGAAGGAGCCATTTGCCCTTACTTTGCCTATATTACAGATCATGTCTGTAAATAATCACTTCAGAAAATTGTTTTTCTGGAGGCATTGAAAATGCATTATGACCCCTGCCCCTCAGAATAACAGGAAGAAGACACCAAACTCAAGAATTAGAATATAAATTTGCTGGTTGTGCTCCTTTCTATCTGAATGACTTTAGATGCAAGACATCAGAAAGGAATTTGTTATTTATACAACATTTTGCAGTACTCTAAGCTTTAATGTACACAAAAACTGTCAAACATACAGCCAGGCTATTATATGTTAGAAGCTTTAATTATGGAGTGCTTCAAACGTTGCTTCTATTATGCCATCTGGTGCAGAGGACTTTAATGAATTTATAAATTTAATGGAATATGTTATGCATTTGAAATGACCTGAAAATTGGTTACTAACCAGAAATAAATGACAGATTTATCAACATCTAAAAAAAATAAAATAAAAATTGGGGAAAAAAAAAATCACAGCCCTTTCAATTGGGCCATTAAATAACCAGTCAGTTGCTAAATGCTGGTAATTATTACTTAAATAATTCAGTAGTGTTATTTCTATTCATTTTGAATCTTCAACTATGTCTCAATCATAGAATCATAGACTCATAGAATCATGGCATGGTAAGGTTGGAAGGGACCTCAAGGATCATCTAGTTCCAACCCTCTGCCATAGGCAGGACACCTCCCACTAGTACAGGTTACTCAAGGACTCAACCACCCTGACCTTAAATCCCGCCGGGGAGGGAGCAGCCACAACCTCCCTGGGCAACCTGTGCCAGTGTCTCACCACCCTCACTGCAAACAACCTCCTCCTAACATCCAGTTTCAACCTCCCCTCTGCCAGTTCAAACCCATTGCCCCTTGTCCTGTCATTGCAAGACCTTGTCAATAGTCCCTCCCCAGCCCTCCTGTAGCCCCCTTCAGATTCTGGAAGGCTACTCTAAGGTCTAGAGACACTTTTACATTTTTCAAATGTAGGGAATGTTTCACATGTAATTTATAAATGTATACTAGTGTCTTTTTGAATTAACCCCCTAAAACATCAGAGCTGAATTTGTTTCCCAAAGTATTTACTATTTATAGAGAGGTTGTTCAGTTTCCTTTGCTGGAGACTTTCAAGACCGTTCTGGATGTGCTCCTGTGTGATCTGATTATGGTTCTGCTCTGGCAGGGGGGGTTGGACTCAATGATCTCCAGAGGTCCCTTCCAACCCCTGTGATCACATCCTGTGATCTTAAAAAGCTAATGCAATTACCTTTAGCAGTAGTGTACTGCTACTCACAGGGTGGAAGGGCATTTTTAATGGAAACACAGATGTGGTGCTGAGGGACATGTTTTAGCATCAGACTTGGTAGAGTTAGAGAATAATTGGAATCAATGATCTTGACATGCTAGAACATGTCCAGAGAAGGGCCACAAGGGTGCTCAGAGGGCTGGAGTTCCTCTCCTATGAAGACACTCTGAGAGTTGGGGCCGTTCAGCCTGGAGAAGGCTCTGAGGAGACCTTATTGTGGTCTTTCAGTATCTGGAGGAGGCTACAAGAAAGCTGAGGATTTTGTTTTTTTTTTAGGATGTCAAGTAGTGATAGGACTGGGGGGAAGGGAACAAAACTAGAAGTGAGCAGATTGAGATTGGATGTTGGGAAGAAGTTCTTCCCCAGGAGGGTGGTGAGACCCTGGAACAGGTTGCCCAGGGAAGTGGTGGAAGCCTCATCCCTGGAGGTGTTTAAGGCCAGGCTGGATGAGGCTCTGGGCAACCTGATCTAGTGTGAGGTGCCCCTGCCCATGGCAGGGGAGTTGGAACTAGAAGGTCCTTGAGGTGCCTTCCGGCCCTGACAGTTCTATGATTCTATGATCTTAAAGGTCTTTTCCAATTCAAACAATGTTTCTACATTTTTATTGATTGAAAGAACTCACTAGACTCCGGTGCAGTCATCTATTTCTGGTCAAGAACATAAAACTAAATACTAGAACAAGACATGCAGAATAATGTCCTTAGGTGTAGTATGAAGTAGAAAGCATGAGAGAAATCATGGCATTACACTGACATGAAGCATTGGAACAGGTTGTTTTCACAGCTGAACAGAAACTTAATCAGGTAAACATAGCCACACCATCTCTTTGGAACTCAGTCCCTCTTCTGTTTGCCACTTCTCTTAAACTTTCCCAAGTGAATATGACATTGTGATGCTCTAAAAGATGACAAGTAGCCTTATAGACCCCATCTGCAGTCCTGTGTACAGTTCTGGAGCCCCCAGCACAGGAAGGACATGGAAGTGTTGGAGCNAAATGCATCTCTAAGGTCTTCCTGGAGCCTTCTCCTCTCCAGGCTGAACAGCCTCAACTCTTTCAGTGTCTCTTCTTAGGAGAGATGTTTCAGCCCTCTGAAATACATTTCAATGTCTCATTTAATATATTAATGAACAATACTTAGTTCACCAAAACTGAGCTCCTAGGTTGCCAGATTCCAGTCACTGAAGAAGGGTCAGAGGATCAGGAATTCTTCAGTTTGCAGGACTAAGTGCAGGAGTTCAGTGGGAATCTTTAAAAACATTGTAGCTCAAATGAATCACTTCAGTGTCTTGAATAGTAATTCCTAATTAAAAATATCAGACAAGAAAAATCAATGGTAGCTGATGTTAATTTTCCCAAACAAATACTCTCTGCTCCACCTTCCAGGAGCTGGAAGAATACAAGGTTCTGAAGAATAAAAGCCAGTTCTTAGATGAATCTGAACTTGATCTACTCTGCCACTTCAAAGACTTCAGAGAGTCCTTTAAAATATTTGTGTGTAATCAAGAATCATGACTCCAGCCAAGGAGATAAAGGATTCTGGAGCGTTTGTATTTGTGGCAATGCAAGCATAAGCACTGTCTCAGGAAGAAAAAGTCTTATTTATATCAAGATGAGCTATTGCTTTGGCTTGTGGCAAACCATCCAGATGGAGTTTCTCTATGCTTGCCTCTAATCCTTAGTAGTTTTAACAAACAGGCATCCTGTAATATCAATGAGCAGAAAATACAGTTCAAATCTCAGAGAACTGTACTTGATGGATTTATTTTAGTTACCTTCTTGTTCTCTGCAGTCTGGGTGTACAATCTGACTCAAGAGGTCAGAATATTTTTCTTATTAGAGCAACTAGAAGGTGTCAGTCTTCTGAAACCATACAGTATAAAGCATCCCACAGATGCCATTACTACTTTCAGTGGAGTGGTTTTTTTTTTTTTCTGGAAAACAAATGATTGTGCTGCTACAGCTAAGCATCCCAACAGTCAGACAGCAAGGAACAGCAGCTTCAGCACATCCACCTACCTTTTTATTTCAGTGATGAAAAGAAGTGTTTTGGATCAAGAAAGTTTAAGAAATATTTATCAAGGGACCAGCATGTCCCCACAGCTCCCTGAGAGTTCCTTACAGTTACTGTTGCTGGTAAGATGCAGATTCTTTTGATACTTCTTATTTACTCATTTATGTTTATTGAGGGGAAAAAAAAAGAAAAAGAAAAAAGAATGGTGTCCATCTGTCTTTACTGAGTTATTTATTATCTCTTCAGTTCTATTTAAGCTCAAGTGAAACCTTCTCTGTTCTAGTTTGTACTCGCTGCCCTTTGTTCTACCACAGGGCACTGCTGAGAAGATTTCAGTCTCATCCTCATTACTTTCTTGTAGATATATATTGATCAGCATTGAGAAGATTTCCTCTTGGTCTTCTCCAGGCTAAACAGCCCCAGGCTTCTCAGCTCTAGTCATTAGAGAGATGTTCCTGTGCTCTCATCAGCTTCATGGCTCTGTGTTGGACTTTCTGCAGTAGTTCCATGTCTCTCTTGAACTGGACAACCCAGAAATGGACGCAGTACTCCAGGCATGGCCTCACAGGAAGAGAACAGAGAGCAAGGAAAACATCCCTCACCCTGCTGGCCACACTCTTCTTAATGCACCCCAGAATGCCATTGGCCTTCTTGGCCACAAGAACATATCACTGGCCCATCCCATCACATTTTTCCCTGATGGTAACTATATAACAGTTTTTCCTACTGCACAGTGTCTTCTAGGTGCTCCTGGTTGTTGCCCATGCTGCATGCATTCAGTCAAAGCAGCTCTTCACAGGATTTACTACAGCTGTTATTTTTCTTATAAACAGCAATACCTTTCCTAAGCCTGCAAACAACAGATTGTGAGAGAGATTCTCAGAGGTGGCTTCAAGTTTTGCAGGGTCTCTTTTGGGTGGACAAGTGATTCTGTTACAGCTTTCACTGAGTTTCTCACTGAAACATCCTGGGATTGCTGCTTCCCATGTTCATTAATTCCCCACTGGGTTCCAACTTCAGATGACTTTGCTTCTCTCATGTGGTAATCCTTGCTTCGGTTTTCCTTCTGAAAAAATATTTCATCTTTCATGGGCTTTTTAGTCATCACACACATTTAGCCCCCCTCTAGGATTAGAAGAGGAAGAAAAGGTTCCAACACAATTCACATAAAAATAATTCAGCCCTCATCCAAATCACTGAAGCTTCCTACTATCCACCTGAAGCACTGTGTTTGCCTCCCCAAGATAAAGAGCTGTTCTCCCAAATCACAGCAGGCCTTATTATTGCTGTTACAGCTGTCAACCTCTTTCAGCATTTTCAGTTCAAACCAATCTCACATTCTCTTCATTTGGCAGCTTTAGGACACATTCATTCAAAAGTTACTTTGAAATAATTCAAAAGTACTTGGCTTTCCTGGAAGTAATTTTTTCCCTTCTTCTTTGGGATGAAAGTACCAACAAAGATGCTGTGCCAGCCTCTCTGGAAAGAGGAAACAAACAATTTCACAGAAGTAAAATAACACCTTTGCACTCAAATGCTCACAGCTGCTTTATTCATCCAGGCCATTCTGCATGCAGACTCTGCTCCTGATCAGGTCTCTGGAAAGTTTCTCTTATTTCCTAGCAAAAATTCTTACCAGTTTAACTCACTCAACTCAACTCAGACCAGTTCAACCCACTTCAACTCTCTTCTCCTCTCAACTCAAACCCAGCTCAACTCATCCAAAGCTTAGGATCCCCTGTACTAGTGGGAGGTGTCCCTGCCTATGGCAGGGGGTTGGAACTAGATGATCCTTGAGGTCCTTTCCAACCTTACCATTCTATGACCTCACACTGATGCAAGTCTTTTATAGTCCTATGATCACAAAGCTTCTAATGTCCATCACACTTGTGCTCTAATTCCCTAAGTGCCTTTTACTTGTAGTCTGGCATTAAAGAGTCAATATCCATGCAGTAAGAAGAAAATCATAGAATTGCAGAATGATCTGGGTTGGAAGGGACCTCCAAAGGTCATCTAGTCCAACCCTCTCTGCTGTAAGCAGGGGCATCCTCAACTAGAACAGGTTGCCCAGAGCCCTGTCAAGCCTCAACTTGAATATCTCCTGGGATGGGTCCCCAACCATCTCCCTGGGCAGCCTGTTCCATGTCCCACAAGCATAACAAAAAGGAGTGCCTCTTAGGCCTTCAGTTTTGCAGAACCCTACTCATATTACCACCTTTCTTGAGGTACATCATAGACTGCATCTCTATATCATCATTTTATATTTAAAAAAAAAGTGTTTGGGGATTTTTGATACTTTATTCTAGCTGCCCTCCTTGAGTGCTGTGTCCAGTTCTGGGCCCCTCAATTCAAGAGAGATATTGAGGTGCTGGAAGGTGCCCAGAGAAGGGCAGCAAGGCTGGTGAGGGGCCTGGAGCACAGCCCTGTGAGGAGAGGCTGAGGGAGCTGGGAGTGTGCAGCCTGCAGAAGAGGAGGCTCAGGGCAGACCTCATTGCTGTCTACAGCTACCTGAAGGGAGGTTGTATTCAGGTGGGACTGGGCTCTTCTCCCAGACAATCAGCAAGAGAACGAGGGGACACAGTCTCAAGTCGTGTCAGGGGAGGTCTAGGCTGGATGTTAGGAGGAAGTTCTTGCCAGAGAGAGTGATTGGCATTGGAATGGGCTGCCCAGGGAGGTGGTGGAGTCCCCATCCCTGGAGGTGTTGAAGCAAAGCCTGGATGGGGCACTTAGTGCCATGGTCTGGTTGATTGGATGGGACTGGGTGCTAGGTTGGACTAGATGAGCTTGGAGGTCTCTTCCAACCTGGTTGATTCTATGATTCTATGATAATTTCTGACAATGAGTGCTACTTCTAATGCCAGGTGAATAAAACAAGGTGGGCTCTTTTCTTTCACATGAAGTTTCTTTTTGTATCCCATACATCCATGCCTGTCAGTCCCCCAACCATTCATGCTGCTCTCTCACAGCTGCTTTTTCCAGTATTGGCAACAGATCCTTAACCACAAACAGGTATCTGTAAGTTCAATCAGTCTGTCAATTAATTTTGTTCCTGAAACCCTCCATTATTCCAATCTTTCAGCTTTCATATTGACTTTCTCCTTGCAGACCTACCTAAGGCATCACAGGGACATGTTCCCAAGTTGATTTTAAATTGCATGAGGTTATCAGAACCCATCTCATGATTTTGCTCAATATTATCCTTTCAAAAATAAACAAAACTAAAAAGAAAAGCTTAAAATAAACAAAATTTGCTACTTTATTAATCAGAATATTTTATGAAAATTCACCTCTGAGCTCAGAAAGCAAAAAACCTGCTGGGTTTATTTTCTTTAGATGGCAGAGACAATGCTTTACAGACTGCAGAGCAGCCGCTGTGAATGATATCAGGCTGGGTAATGCAGCAAGCTGAACTCCCCTTTCTCCCCTTGAAACCAGTTATTTTACATTCCCAAGGAGTAATCTTGTTATGGGTCAGCAGAACCAGAATCTTACATTTTACTTTTGCAGTTTTCTGTCACTTCTGTTAAGCATCTCTTGAGCCAGAAGAAAGAGACAGATAGTGTAGCTTGGTGGACAGGTAGCAGACAGATAGTGTGGGGCACTTAATTTGGATGTGAGAACTGAAGATTCCCTACACCAGTGAGTACTCATTTATTAAAAAGAAAAAAATCTGACAGGAGATATTCAGAGAAAAGCTGTCAGACTAGAAGGACTTATCTATGAGGCAGGGTTGGTGAAATCAAGACTTCTGCCTGGATCAGGTAAATAAAAGCTTAAATCTGTAACCCCTCTTCTTCAAGGTGATCTGCTTCATCTGGTAGTTGGATCTTACAAAGAAAAGACTATTTTGCTTTTGAGGTTATTTTTTTTTTTAATCAAAGCAACTATTTGTGCACTTCAATTGCAAAAAGTCAAACCCTGAATGCAATGTTAATGTAAAGCACTTTGCCTTTCTGTCATTCTTTTTTTGTGTGTTTATTCCCTTCCTTTTATTATTTCACCTTTTCTTCTTTATTTTTTTCCTCTCTTGTGCTTAATAAGGCTTAACATGACTTGCAACATGCAATAATGACATAATGCATAATGACAGCCAAAATCAATTAATAATAAGGCCTCCAACAAAGCAAAAACCAGGCCAAACCAGAATATGAAAACCAAAATGAATTAAAAAAAACCAATCCTCAAACACTGTGATTGTTCAAGTGCACAGATCTTTGACAGGCTAAAACAAAGCTTCACAGCTGTTGGTTTGTTATATCTCTTGGTTTTGTTTTGCTTTGTTTGGTTGGGTTTTATTTGGTTTTGTTTTGATTTAGTTGGTTGGGATTTTTTTGTTTGGTGTTTTTGTTCTTTGGGTTTGGTTGCTGTTTTTTTTTGCAGGGAAGCTGCAAGTGAATCAAGCTTATTTCTCCTCCTTTTGTTGGGTGATTTCCATCTTGTTTTGTTTTCAGGGACCTAAGACTGCAAAAGAAATGACTTCTTTGGAAACATCCAACTAAATTCTGTCCTGGAAATCTCCAACTAATTTCCGTTCTTTGCTTTCAACAAGGCCAAATGTAAGGTCCTGCACCTGGGTAGGCACAATCCCAAGCACAAATACAGGCTGAGAGGGAATGGCTGAGAGCCGCCCTGAGGAAAAGGACCTGAGGGTCTGGGGTGATGAAAAGCTCAAGATGAGGCTGCAGTGTGAGTGCA
>WBNM01030659.1:43982-68016 GCA_013399055.1 Ramphastos sulfuratus
GTTGCTGTCTGGGCTGCACTCACACTGCAGGCTCATGTTGAGCTTTTCATCAAAGTGAAAGAGTGGAGTAAGGATGGATAGACCTGCATCCCATCACTAAGAGATGTGGGAGGGAAGGCTGAAATTCAATAGTTGCTGTGATTCGTAACTTTTAATAATAATCCTTAGATTTAAAGTTGTGTGTTATATGCAAAGTTCCTAACTGTAATTTAGCAATAGTAATGTGATTATTAATGAATTCACTTATTAATTTTAGAGCTGGCTTATTTGCTTCCCAATAGTATGTTACCCAATCAATAAAAGCTTTTGTCTCTTAGTTACATCTGAAGCTCACTGTCTGAAGAGATAGAATCAGACTCTGAAGTCAGAGAAGCTCCTTCACTGGGAAATCCAGCTACCTGTCAGTTCTGAATCACCTCTCACCCTTCAGTCAAGAAGATAAATCATTTGGAATGGCTGGAGATAAAAGATGAGTCCCACAGGAGATAAAAGATGAACTATCCAGCACCAGTTCAGGCACAAGGCAGATGCATACTTTTCTTGACAGTGTTGGGTGCAGAGCAACAGGATAAAAGATACGTCCCAAAAATAATCAGGACATCAAGGTTATGAAATGACCTGAGATAACAGATGTCAGCTTTTAGAGCACTGCCAAACAAGGCTAAGCAAAGGAAGAAAGCAGTAAAGCTGCATCCACTTCTCCTTTATCACAGCAGGGCTTTTTTTTCAGGTTTTTGAAGGGCTGCTCACCTGTCATGGAGAAAAGTCTAGAGAAGACTCACCAGATGACATGTAATTAGGATGGAGCAGGTAGTCATCTTTATACACCTGTGACTTTATACAGGTGACAGACACATGTAATTGTGCTCTGGCTTAGCAAACCTAGTGATAGCCATGTGGAGCTCTAGAAGTCAGCTGAAATTCTGAAGGCTTGAAAGGAGAAAGAAAAGACCTTTGTAACAACAGAAGCATGATAGATTCTCTCCAGCAGATCTGAAAAACAGAAGATGATGCAGGCTACTGAAGCACAAAACACAAGAAGAAGAAGAAACAAATGATCCTTTAGATGTTGGTGACTATTAAGACAGTGCATAGGGCAGGAATGTAAAAAGATTTGATTATTGGACTGTGAATTGGTTGAGTGTAGAGCTGTAATTCCCTGAATTTGCCCTGGGAATCGTAATCATAGAATCACAGAANTGGCATCACACAGAGACAGGCAGATAAACATGCTGCAAGAGAAAGATGGTAAAGGAAACTTCAAAATATAGCATCCCAATGAGGAAGAACTAACTATGCTAATCATGATCATCCTGTGGATAGGATCCTGTCTGTAATGTACTGAGCATCTAACTGACAACTAATAACTTCCCAAAGTACAACCTGAAAGTCAACACCAGAAGAAAACTCCATAGAAGAAATTGCTAAATCACCCCTTATCTGCAGAGAAAACTCTAGATGGAAGGGAAGCATGCTAAAAAGATTAAAGCCTACTGGCTGCAGTGCATGGTGTGATGTGGAAATGCTCCTCTACACTCTGGGTGGGGAGAATGAACTGATTTAGGAGCTCTCCTACTCCTGCTAAAAATCCTAGATGGCTTCTGCACAGGAATTCTCCCTACTGCTACCTTCATACAACGGTGTAGATCTTCAAAAATCCTGGAAAACTGACAGAACCTCAAGAGATTAGAGAAATGTGAAGCCAGTCAGATTGGCAGGAAGGGTGACCCAGAGATCTGTGTATTGACATCAGTAATGGCAGAATAATGGAAATGGTGTAAAGCAGCAGAAGTCTCAATTAAAGGCTCTAACCTAAGAGAATTAGAAGTTAAAAATGTAATTTTCATGCCAGTCAACACAGCTTCCAGAAATATGTGGTTTGCAGATAAATCCCTTGTCTGTTGACAAGATTATGTCTGTTATAGACAGTCATGTTGATAAATGCATTTTACCTGATACCTCATTCTGTTTTGATTTTAAAGCTTTCATTGCATGCAACAGTGCAGTCCATACTCAGCATGTATTCAGCAGCTCACAAATTAACCAAAGGTTAACCATAGGTACCAAAAGGAAAGCTGTAAGTGGAGAGATATCAATGTGTTATAGCAGGTATGATGGGGCATAGTGGTTGTGGGATCAGGGAGTTGTGGGAGATCTCTGCCAGGTGAGGTAGGAGAAGCTTTGCTGGTTCCCCTTTGCTTGGGAGTTGCACTTATATACAGGTCCTACCCTGATCTCTTGCCAGAGCCTCTCTGTACTTGTACTTGTCATGATGATCCTTACCTTCTGATTTGACTTTCCAGTTTGAACCTCAGACCTGCCTCATCCCTTGGTCTGACCCAGAAATCACTGGGCTGACCCTGGTACCATCACTGGACCAGCTTTGCTCTTTCTGGGGTACATCATAGGGCTGCTTCCTTCATGGGTGAGAGTACCTCAATGCCATCTTCTCAGCTCCCTCAAGCCTATGGTGCAGCTGATCTTGCTGCTCCCTGACACCAGGTACAAATTGCTGTTGCCCAGTTTCTCTAGAGGATTATTCTTAACACAATGCCACTCTGGAGACTAAAGTTGTCTTCTTTCTCTACAACTCTGTAGGCTCTATTGTCTCTTTCATAGAATCCTAGAATCATACAATGGTAAGTTTGGAAGGGACCTCAAAGATCAGCCAGCTCCAACCCCCTGCTATAGGCAGTGACACCTCCCACTAGCACAGGTCATTCAAGGCCTCATCCAACCTGGCCTTGAACACCTCCAGGGAGGGAGCAGCCANTCATCTATAAAAATCTGTAAGTTGCATTTCTTTCAGTGTTTAAACATTTATTTCAGTTTTTCATCCTATCCAGAAGGAAAGTAATGGGACTTGTCTGTTTTGGTTTGATTTGGTTGTTCATTGTGGGGTTTTTTTTTTGTTTGTTTGGTTGGTTTGGTTTTGTTCATTTTGTTTTGGGTTGTTTTTTTCTTTTTCCTGGTTGGTTTTGTGTCTGTGACCAAAACCTACAGATGACCAAGGAATTGCAGCTATACTTGATAATGCTCTCTTTCATTGCAGTTATAATTAAAGGAATTTTTTAAGGGCTGAGAGAAGGACCAAAAGAAGGAAGAGATAAAGGGAAAACACAAATAATTTCTAGACAAAGGCACTATAAATGAATAGATATATGAGGAGAAAGGATCACAGGGAATAAATTGTTATAAGGTAAAGGATGCAATCTATAGGATGTTATCTTGAGGAACACATATTTAGGCATAGGAAAAAGACAAGCAAATTTTCTGTGAATAAGAAGGTTACTGATGTCCCTTCCTCTCCAAAGTACATCAGCTGAGGTGGTCCCTGGCAGGGTAATAATGACTGAAGCTCCTGCTGGAGGCAAACCTTACTGCTTAATATTGTTATGTGTTTCGTGTCTTTGGAGACACCAATCAATGAGGATCACTTTGATACCTTAAGCTCAGTATTATTGTACATTAATACACTAATGGCACTGTATCATCTTTTCATGTCCTCAGGCAGCACTGGGGAGCTAGAGCTATATAGAAATAAATTAGAAGTGAAATTTAGATGCAAAACTAAGCATAAGGCATAAACCTCCAAACAGAAGACAGAAGAAGCTAGCTGCAAACAACAGACTCAAGAGAGGAAAAGTAAACCACTTACCCAACATTTAAAAGAATCTCAAAGGAGAGACACAGAGTTAAGATTAGCAGTCCAATTACTTGATGTGCTTCAAGGAGATGTTAGGCAACCAAGGTGACAGGCTCAGTGGGAGACTCTGAGTAGAGCTCTTTTTAATATCACTATTCCTTTTTATTCCTTCAAATAGCACATTGGGTTTAGACTATAAGAAAAGCAAACTGGGGAGGGAAAAAAAAAAAAAGAAAAATATATTCATCCAGACTTTGGGAACAAACTTCTTCCTAGATAGTTTTGTTGGTAACAGAAAACATTGGTTTGCCTCAGGAATAGTGTGGTCAGAAGATCTAGGGATGTGATTGCTCCCCTGTACTCACCATTGGTGAGGCCACACCTTGAATACTGTGTTTAGTTTTGGGGCCCTCACTACAAGGAGGAGGAAGAGCTTATGAGGACCAGCTGAGGAAACTGAGACTGCTCAGCCTTCAGAAGAGGAGGTTGAGGGGAGACCTCATTGCCCTTTACAACTGCCTGAAAGGAGGTTGGAGTGAGGTGGGGGTTAGTCTCTTCTCATGTGCAACAAGTGACAGGACAAGAGGAAAGGGGCTCGACTTGTGCCAGATGAGGTTCAAATTAGATATTAGGAAAAGTTTCTTCACAGAAAGGGTTCTCAGGCACTGGAACAGGCTGCTCAGGGAGGTGGTGGAATCCCCATCCCTGGAGGGATTTAAAAGATATGTGGATATGGTGCTGAGAGACATGGTTTAGGGGTAGTGGCTTGACAATAGTGATGGGATTGTGAGCTCTAGGCAAGCTTGATGATCTCAAAGGCCTCTTTCATCCTCAACAGTTCTATGCTTTTATAATTCTATAAATTATCCCTATTGAATTATAGACATATCTGAGACATTTTAAATCAACTAGTTTAGGTAGCAGCATAAACATAAAATCATACAGTTACATGTGGGTGGCCACAGGTGTGTAAATCTCCACAGGTGTGTAAAGCTATTCAATGCAGAAGCTTTGTGCTGACAAAATGACATGCTGGTATTTGTACCTGAGCTGCTAACTTACTCTGCTGGAGAAACACATCATCAAACACAAACTGCATGCTGTTGTGCTGATGTGCTTCTGGGTTTTGATGGCTTTAAGTACAATTGTCTCCCAACTTTCCAAACAAGCAGCAGTAATTATGCCCCCCGAAGTCTTTTCTGAATACACAAAATGCAGATGTGGTTGCATATGACCCACAGCAAAGTGGACCCTAAATGCATCCTAAGCAGTTGAACACTTCTGATCTACACAAGCTGGAGTTGTTGCTAGGGGCATCACTAGTGACAGCAGCTCACAGGCAAAAGGAGTTTTCCAAGTTGTATTATTTAGCATTTATTCAAAAGAAAGTTTATTTTGAAAGAAAAAAAAAAAGAAAATCCACAAACAAACCAACCCCAAAACCAAACAAAGTGAACATTTCCTGAAGGGGAGGAAGGAAAACACACATAGTGCCTCAAAATTCCCTGGGTTTGAGCTCCAAGAGTGAACACTCTTAGCTGTGTCAGTGCTCCTTCTAACTTGCTGTGGTGTTCATACATTAGTGATTTCTTTTGAAACTGTGACTCTGAGATTACACTTCATTATAATCCTCTCATAAGTAAAGTTTTCAAAGTTTCTGCAGCCACTTTGAAAATATATTTTCTAGTTTCTCAGCTTTCATTTTTGCTCCTCTTCAATGAGCTACTTAGTGCTGCTGTGCTTTTAAGTTTGGGGAAATAGGAAGAGGTTCTGACCTGTTTGCTCATGAAGCCAAACAAGCTGAAGCTGTCAACCACTGCTTGTGGAAGTTCTAGCAAGGAATACACAGAAACCAATGCCCTTTGGAACAGACTCCAACTGCCAGGAGCAGGTCAGTGAAGGAAACATTGGGGAAGAAAACCTAAATCAATAAACCCACTGCAATGCAGTTTGGTATTTTTGCCACCAAACACCACTGGTTTGATCAGCTGAGTTTCTGAAATGGTGATTTAGTAAACAACAGGGATAATAAAAATCAGATACAAGTAATAATAATAATAATAATAATAATAATAANTATTATAACAATATCATGCATTATTATTTTTATATTATTATTATTATTATTATTACTAATTTTATTATTACTTTTATTATTACTATTATTAAAATAATAAATGCTGATGTGCTGGTACTGATTCACAGATTGCACTGAGCTGGAAGGGACCCTCAAAGATTATCTTGTCCAATCCCCTTACACTCAGCATGGACACCTCCAGCTAGATCAGACTGCCCAGGGTCACAAACCTGATCTTGGATGTCTCCAGGGATGGGACCTCCACCACATCCCTGGGCAACCTGTTTCAGTTTGTTAAATCCACAACAGTCAATTTATACACTGTCTGCTGGCTTAGCTAATATTCTGGTTGTGAAATTGATGTTTCAACACCAATTTGGTCTCTGCTTTATAACAGATTGTATGCAAATTATATTTAAGGTTAGACACTTGGATGTTTACAATCTCACTTCTTGCCTTTGAAAGAAATAGTCTTAAGCACCAATGAATGACAGAATTTGTAGTATTGGTGTAAGAGAATGATCAAGAAGAGAGGGAGATGTCTAATCTTCCCCAGGAAGCATGTCATATGTTACACTCTAATAGGATCTAGGAACCTTGATACGGAGGTACAGTAACTTGATGTAACAGAGAGTGACAGGTAGAGGTCAGGTAGCATGTCAAACACAACTGAACTTCCCTAACATTTGTCATCACAGGTGTGAGAAAATTGATGTGTTCATTTATACCACATTAGCATCTGCTGCCACAGTCCTCAGGTAAAAAAAAAAACAACCCTGCAAAATCAGCGTCTGAAGCTGGGTGATTGCATGTGACAACTTAGGAAATATTTGTCAGCTTTAGTCATTGTCCTGTACAGAGCATGAGATTTACAGATTGAAGTACCCCATGCTGCTGGTATTTCCTAAGAGAAGTATTAAGCCAAAGAGTTGAAGCAGTGGCAAGGAAAGAAATCTAAAGGAAGACATATAAGGTATTTAAACCACAAGGAAACTAGGAGCCTGGAATTCCAATGGCACCACTCACTTCTGACGTGCACACTGGCCATCTTCAGGGTCATGCAGTTATCTCTCTTGTCTGCTTACTTACATTCTTAAGCTGTGGGAGTTTATGACTTACATTTTAGGACCTACTCTGCCCTGTACATAACTCACTTTTTGCTATTCTTAGAACAAGTCCAGATAAAATATCCATTAGATGACAAAGTTATAGATAACCTGGACTTTGAGCACCAGTGGGAGCGAAAGCCATTTAGAGCTGAAATAAATGCTCATTTCACTCCAGAAGCAGACATGATGGGGCCCTCAGTTTTGGTTTCTGAACCCTTGCCAGGGTAGTCAGACATTAGCAGTGAGAGAGGATAAAATAATGGAAAGGGGGAAAAAAAAGAGTGGGATGAGTACTGCATTCAGTTTTGGGCTCCCCAGTTTAAGAGGGACAGGGATCTGCTGGAGAGGGTCCAGTGGAGGGCTGGATGATGAGGGGNTGGGGAGTTGAGGAGAAACAACTCACCTTGGTTAAACCAAACACATTGGCTTGGCAGATTTCTGAACACTGTTCCAAACCCTTGGGTTTGTCCCAGAGTGGCTGCCTCCTCAGAGCCCTTTTGTGGAAAAAAAAAAAATTTGGTGGTGGTTCATTTAGAACCATTTCCAGACATTGACTCAGAACTGTTGGCATTGAATATGTCTAAACAAATGGGGCCCCTGTGAGAAAGGAGAGACAATGATGGTTTCCTTCTCAGTTCTGATGTGATAATGAGGTGCTCTTTTTGTAAGGGGCCATAGCACCACGTAGGTATGAGGATTTCACACACCAGCACATTTCAAACAACTGCTTTCAGTATTCCAGAGAATTAAGTGATAGAACAAAGCTTTTTACTCAGTGGGCATTCTCTGCTTCCACACTGTACACCTCTAATGCAATTTACCAGTGAATTAAGCTTAAGATGTGATTTATCCCACAGACCTAATATTTCATGTTAGTCAGTGGGGCGACTGCTTTTATGGCTTAGCTTTATAATGTCATTATAGCTGAGCACATTTCTGCCTTAGCAGTGTGCTTAAAGGGGTCTGGCTTTGATATGTCCATGTAGCTCTTCACTGCAAGGACCAAATTCCTCCTCAGTGCAAGCTCCCTGGTGTTGATAGAACTAAACAGGGCTCTTTGGCCTTTTTGACTAAACTTTTGCTGCCAGCTTTTGTAACAACAAAATGTGCCAAAGGGACATAAATTTGCACGACTCCTACTCACAGCATAAATCAGTGGAAAACTGGAGGGAGAGGATTAGCCCCTTTCTATTTCAGGCTTTTAAGGCACAAGCTTTGCCTTTTACATTAGTGTATACAGGTTATGTTCAATTACATTGTGTGACATAACCAATACCTGAACTGGCTTTTGATCTTCCTGTAACTTGGATTTCATGCAGGAAAAGCACAATTAAATTAACATTAAAGAGCAAGAGCATTCAGTACCCACAATTTAACTCTCACTGTGGTTGTAGGCAAAGGGATTTTTCTGGTTTTTCTTCTTTTTAGGAAGAATTTAGAATTCGATTCTGCAGAATCAAGGATTACCTGTACTGGAGTTGATCTTTTCCTGCAAATGACCCCATGTTGGTTTTAAGGGGAAGGAGTTTAACTGCCTCTTTTTATATTCCCATTTACACATCTGTCCAGATTTATCTCCACAACCATTACAGGCTGCATCTAGACAGCTTCCAACTTTTTTTCTGATCTCTTATGCACCACAGCATTTCACATTGTTAGCTAATGGCAATACCTTCCATAGAGTGCTGCAATACTGTTGTGGTACTGAACATGTGTCATGGAGGCTGTGGTACTGAACATGTGTCATGGAGGCAGGGAATTAGTGTGGCAGAGTCAGGAATTATAAAAATAGAATTATTTTATTTTCCTGAAAGCCCCACCCCCAAAACTCTATACCAAATTAGTTTAGATTTATTTACAGGTTCTAATTCAATTGGATATTCTTCAACAGGATGCTGTAGAGAAGTTTAGAGATTCAGGCAGTCAAGAAATGGAAAAGGCTAAGCTATAAACACAGCTTCACTCCACTATCAATGAGGCTGAGCAGAGAATTAAGGGAGCAGCAGGCCTTACTCGCAGGTATTCAGCCATGATCCCTTGCTGGGTTTCTCCACGGCTCAGCTGCCTTCTGACACTGCAAGCAAGATCCAATAGTCTGGATCCAGGCAGAGCAGCCCAAGGCAGGTGGGAAAGCTGCCAAAGGCAGGAGGGTCTCCAAACACGACTGCCACAGACAGGGATTCGTGGCAGTGATGCTGCCTCGGCAGCAGCAGGGGAGAGCCAAACCGTTTGGGTCTCCTCAGTTGGGAATAGCAGCCAGGAAATCAGCTGCCGTACAGTCAGAGAGCAGCTGGGNTGACATCAGCACACTGGTGCAGCCACTCAAGAAGGATGGGAAGTTTCCATACTGTCCATGCTCCAGTCATTTTTTTAATCATTACTGCAGCCCTATCTCCTTTTATGTGTGCTGTGGTTTACTTTGTCAAAGCTGTCTATACCCTGCTGGAATTGGGTGAAAAATAGCAGCATGCTAGTCATGAATTTCCCACAGATCAGACCCTATCTGTAAGCATTTTGGAATACCAATTGCAAGGTGATATTTTGCTAGCAAATCTTAAAGCACTAAAGCACTTTCTTGCAAACTCTGATGTGACACAGTGGAAGAGAAGCTCATTTAATGCTTATGAAATCATTATTTATGTTTATACAACTGCAAACAAATTACTGAAGCCTGAGGTTTGGAGGGAAAAAGAAAAAAAAAATAAAAGAACTATAGCTTGCAAAAAGCTTTCTCCAGTTTAGATACAGCTGTGACGAGATCAAGGTCTCAGACAGGCTAACATCCAAATGCCTTATGAAAAATCAAAGTGTTGAGAGTTTGATCCTTATGGGACAAAGAAAAAATGTAGCAGCCAGCACAGGAGACCAGATAAAATAAGGCATGTTTTTTGTTTTTGTATTTCATCACCCATGCTTTTAGGGAGTCAGAATTGTTTCCTACTGGCATTACACTTAGGAAATCATAGTTAGAAACTGAAAAATGAAATAAATGTATATAAACATAAATATCTATAAATAAATAAATAAATAAATGTGTGTGTGTATATGTAAAGTTGTAGGAGTAGCAAATTTACTTTGGAATCCATGTCATAGGCACCACAGAAGTGCACAGCACTATTGCACATTGTCATTTAAAACTGTGAAAAGAGCTTCTCATCAAAATGTAAACCATAATGCTTTAAAAGAACCTGTTGAATGAAATGAAAGAGATTAGAAATGCAAACTGATAGGTAGAAAGAGCAAGTGAAGAAGGAAAAGTAGCAGGAAATGATTAGGGAAGGAGGAACTAAAATATGAAGAGTGAAATGGAGAGAAAGGGGGGAAGAACAAAAATATTTTAAAATATAAAGAGTGCAAAAATGAGATAAAAAAGAGAAAAACCAAAGACTGGCATGCAAGTAGAAGCCAGAGGGCTGGGCTGGATGATCTTTGAGGTCTCCTCCAACCAGATACATTCTGTGATTCTGTTTTCTTTCATGCTTCTTTATTCAGTATGTGGGAATACTGCCATATAGGGACAGATTTGTCTTGCCCAGCTACTAATTCCAAACATTTATTAATGTGTGCCCAGGAATGAAGGAATAGATCTTCACTTCTCACTCTCCCCAGAGATCTGGCCAGGGTGGCTGACATTGGTGAAGGAGAGGAGTATTCCCAGCAAGGTAAGAGGAAGAATATGCACTGCAAGGCTCAGAGTTGGTCAGAAAGTAACCCATAGTCTGGCATTGCAACTGCACTGCTCTTAGAAGCAATGAGAGCCTAGAATTCATCCTAGCAGAGATAGAAAATGGTCGTGAGCATGACTAGAGAAAACTCTAAAGAGAATTAAATATTGACTATCAAAAGCAAAAGGAAACCAGCAGAACAAAACCACTAGAAACACCCAGACTTATCATTTACAGAAATTCAGATGTACCTGAGGTGAGTAAAATGTCAGAGAGGAGGAGAACACATTCTGTTTTCCTTAAAAGGACACAATTATGTGCATGTATAAACTAGAAGCCTTGTATCTTCTCTTCCTTTCTCCCCTCCTTTATTGCAAGTTTTAAGAAACAACCATGAAGCTTTTCAATATGCATACAAACTGCACACCATAACTTCAAATGGGCTCCAATATCAGTAAGGAGTTGAACAGCATGTTGTAATTTTCTTTTATTTCTCCCAATTTCCAGCTTCACTGGATTTTAACAAGTCCTAAATACACCATAACAGGGCAGCATGGGTGTCAAAGTCTCTGCACCTCTACATCTAACATCTCTACATCTTACAAACAATGTTATCTTTAAAAGTTCACCTCATTTAAAGCCCTCATATAGATAAAATATTGGTTTGTGTTCCTCCAGCAAATTAATACCTTGGCTTTCCATATGCAGGAGTCAGTCTTACATCCCACCAGAGATTGCAGTTGGGAGGGAGAATTACTCTAATATGGGACAAGACTAGGGTTGCTGCTTTGATTCCAGGTGAAAAAAGTATGCTCAGGTCTGTGAATATTGAGTACATTGCATTTCTCTGCACTCTGCAGAAGTGTTTCATTATTGCATTGGCCTTTTCAGATTGCTAGCCTGCAATCTCCAAATCTCATAGAATCATAGAATGGTAAGGTTGGAAGGGACCTCAAAGATCATCTAGTTCCAGTCCCCTGCCATAGGCAGGGACACCTCCCACTAGAACAGGTCACTCAAGGCCTCATCCAACCTGGCCTTGAACCCCTCCAGGGAGGAAGCAGCCACAACCTCCCTGGGCAACCTGTGCCAGTGTCTCACCACCCTCACTGCAAACAACTTCCTCCTAACATCCAGTCTAAATCTCCCCTCTGCCACTTCAAACCCATTGCCCCTTGTCCTGGCATTGCAAGACCTTGTCAATAGTCTCTCCCCAGCCCTCCTGTCGCCCCCTTCAGATCCTGGAAGGCTACTTTAAGGTCTCCTGGAAGCCTTCTCTTCTCCAGGCTGCAGAGCCCCAACTCTCTCAGCCTGTCCTCACAGCAAAGCTGCTGCAGCCCTCTGAGTGCCTTTGTGGCCTCCTCTGGACCCGCTCCAACAGTTCCATGTCCTTCCTGTGCTAGGGCTCCAGAACTGCACACAGTTCTCCATAGCTCTGCTTCTCCAGAGCTAGAAAAGTCCTATTTGTTTGGAAAGACTGCAGATTGGTCAAGACATGCCAGGGCTGGGAGGGACATAGAGCCACAATGGCATTTGCTCTAAAATGTCTCCTCTGTTGATGGTGAATTCAGAGGTTGGCAATGTAAATTCATGGATGCATGTCTGGAGATGACTTTTATATCAGGTGTGTAGTAGCCTTCCTATCTGCTGGAAAAGGGAGCTGGGATGTGGAAACTTATCCCAGAGGAGTAGGCACTTGGTGCAGACTGGTGAATCAGAAGAAATCTAATTCCCACTAAACTCAATGGGAGTTTCAGGTCTACACAAGGTGTTGACCAGAGAAACCACATGTTGATTTCTGACCTTAGTTTTCTTGCACAGTCTAATTGCCACATCAGTGGTTTTGGATCACATGCATCTATTTCCACTTGCTTCCAGGCCAGCACAGCTATTGCCTTGCTCTGAGCTCAGCATCAGTTCATTTTTGTTACAAGCATTTTGTCTAAAATCAGAAACTTTCAGTGGAAGTTATAATTCTTGCTCTAATGAAATTACTTCCAGTGACATTTTACCTGAAAGGGGATTTGAGTTTAAGAGGATTGTATGATAATCAAGAGAAAATATCATCTCCCCAGATTAGCTTTGTTTTATGAATGCTAAGGCTGCTGGACTGTGGCATTTAAAAAGTCAGGTACAGTCAACATTTAGATGACTTCTTTCTGTGTTTCCACTCTGCACCAATATATGGTTCCCAATGCTGCTTGTTTTGTTTTTACCTCTCCTCAGAGATGGCCTTTGCTGATGCTGATGTTGAGCTTGGGCTGCTGCTTCATGGGCCACCATGAAAAGTCCTTACTGAAGACACTTTTTAAAGGGTGCCAAGAAAATTTAGTGCCCAATTTTACTGACTCACTGTTGGAGACATGTCCTGATCTCCTCTGAGAAATCATAGCCTGACTGACAGAGATCCTGAGATCTAAAATCCCAGTTCAGTAAAGGTTGTTCATTTTGCCCATGGTACCTGAGTGTCATGTTTAGCTTTTTGTTCCTGAACAGCATCTTCCTTAACTTCATGCAGACATACCTGTCCCAGTTGGAGCCTGAAGGATAAGACACACAAGTAAAGCATTCAGAGAGGTAGGAGCACAGGGAGAACAGCTGAACGAAAACACCCAGCAAAGCTTCCTGCAAAAGAGATGATGTGGAGTGGTGACCAACTCACCACCTGTCTTATTCATATCAGATGGCAGATTTAAGCACATGTCTGGCAGAGACATCAATATTGTAGAAAACAGAAGTCTGCAACCAGGGCTATGCTCTCCCACATCATACTATGGTCTGCAGGGCTGTGCTGGATGTAGACATGAACCTTTATCTGCCCTAGCAGAGGCATAAATGGACTGGCATTTTCCTGTTCACTCACAGAGATGAACTCTGCACAGAGATGGGTTAATGAGAATAAGGATGTCAGAGAACCTGTGTGCCCGAGCTGGGACAGACTTTGTGCTCCCAACACCCCAAATACTGCCATTAAAGGCAATGTGAGCCTCCAGCTCTGCAAAACAGTATCTAAAAAATCATAGAACCATTAAGGTTGCAAAATACCTTCAAATCCAACCATCAACCCAACACCACCATGCCCACTAAACCATGTCCTAAAGTGCCATGTCTACATGTTTTTTAAACACCTCCAGGGCTGGGGACTCTACCACCTTCCTGGGCACCCTTTCAATGCAAGTTCACAGGTCCTTCTGCTAGCTCCCTATGATTATTCTGGGGATCTGACATGTTGCAGTCCCTCTCCTAAGTGTCACAAGCTGCTACCAGTCTTGTTTGGCAGCTCTATCAATGCAGCCTAGAGAGGAGAAGGCTTTGAAGTGACCTTATTGTGGTTTTCAATATCTGAAGGGGGCTACAAGACAGCTGGGGAGGGACTTTTTAGGATGTCAGGTGGTGATAGGACTGGGGGGAATGGAACAAAGCTGGAAATGGGTAGATTCAGACTGGGTGTTAGGAAGAAATTCTTCAGCATGAGGGTGGTGAGAGCCTGGAATGGGTTGCCCAGGGACGTGGTAGAAGCCTCACCCCTGGAGGTGTTTAAGGCCAGGCTGGATGAGGCTTTGGACAGCCNGCTTCCAGGAGACATTAGAGTAGCCTTCCAGTATCTGAAGGGGGCCCACAGGAATGTTGGGGAGGGACTATTGCCAAGGTCTTGCAATGACAGGACAAGGGGCAATGGGTTTGAACTGGCAGAGGGGAGATTGAAACTGGATGTCAGGAGGAAGTTGTTTGCAGTGAGGGTGGTGAGACACTGGCACAGGTTGCCCAGGGAGGCTGTGGCTGCTCCCTCCCTGGAGGTGTTCAAGGCCAGGTTGGACGAGTCCTTGAGTGACCTGTACTACTGGGAGGTGTCCCTGCCTATGGCAGAGGGTTGGAACTAGATGAACTTTGAGGTCACTTCCAACCTTACCATTCTATGATTGTATGATAAGAGTGCAATGCAAAATTGCTATAATTAAGTTATATAATTATTTTTTAAAGGTTTTATTATGTTCAGGTTATGAACTGCAGATTTACAGATGTGTTCCTAGTAGAGATTCATCTCCTGGGCAGTGAGAGATCATATAAATTGTTAATCAGAGTCTGTGTTGCAGCATGCAGAAGTCAGGAACATATACAAGAGTAGATAACTGGAAATATTTCTTTGGTTTTTAAAAGCTTGTTTCTTGGTTTTGTTGTTGTTTTCCCCTAATCACCTTTATACCAACTAATGCAGGCCAAATTGATCTTAGAAATAATAATAATAATAATAATAATAATAATAATAATTAAAAAAAAACAAACTAGTGATACTTAATCAGCATTTTTCAAGTTCATTTTTCAAGTTCCAAACTGAGCTGCAAGCAAACTACCTTTGCTTTCTTGTGGTACTGCATGGACTATACATTCAGCTATCCAGTTATTGGCTTTGGGTATTTGTGTGTTAGGAATAGGCCAATATAGGCACATTACTGTGTTTATTTCTTTAAAAATTCAGAGTAAGATTGAAAAAAAAAATAAAATATTTGGTACATGTAGCTGTGATTTGCTTGGCTGTGATAAATTTTGCTGCTGGTTGCTATGGAACAGGTTTATGAATCACATGGAAGATTTTTGTAGAGGAGAAATCCTTCTTGTTTCTCCTCCTGAAGAAATTTTCCCTGTGTATGGTTGTAAAGTAATACAGACTGAAAAGTTCATGCAATTAGAAAGCAAAGTGAAAAGCATAGGTTAGGAATTTAGGAAATTGCTGGTATTTATAAGAAGTAATGTGAACCAAAGGATGGGGAAACAAAATGCCTGAAGAAAAAAGATCACAGAATCAGTCAGCATTGGAAGGGACCACAAGGATCAGCCAGTTCCAACCCCCCTGTCATGGGCAGGGACACCTCACACTAGATCAGGCTGTCCACAGCCTCATCCAGCCTGGCCTTAAACACCTCCAGGAATGAGGCTTCCACCACCTTCCTGGGCAACCCCTTTCAGGCTCTCACCACCCTCATGGTGAAGAACTTCTTCCTAACATCCAGTCTGAATCTACCCAGTTCTAGCTTTGTTCCATTCCCCCCAGTCCTATCACTACCTGACATCATAAGAAGTCCCTCCCCAGCTTTCTTGTAGCCCCCTTAAGATACTGAAAGGCCAAAATAAGGTCCCCTCGGAGCCTTCTCTCCAAAGTGAACAGCCCCAACTCCCTCAGTCTCTCCTCACAGCAGAGCAGCTCCAGCCCTCTGATCATCACAGTATCACAGTATCACAGTATAGCAAGGTTGGAAGAGACCTCAAAGATCATCAAGTCCAACCCATTACCACAGACCTCAAGACTAGACCATGGCACCAAGTGCCACGTCCAAACGTGCCTTGAACACCTCCAGGGACGGTGACTCCACCACCTCCCTGGGCNTTCTCTGGACACCTTCCAGCACATCCATAGCCCTCTTGTAACAGTGGCTCCAGCACTGGACGCAGTACTCCAGGTGGGGTCTCACCAGTGCAGAGCAGAGGGATCTCTTTATCATGTATGAGGTGGGGTCTCAGCAGTGCAGAGGGATCTCTTTACCATGTATGAGATGTTTCAACCATAACTGGAGACTGTATAAGGAAGGGGGGGGAAAAGGGCAGAAGTAAGCAGCATTGATATGGATAGACAAAAAACACTGATGGGCATTACTGAGAAAAAGTAGAGAATGTTTACATAAAGGTTTAACTTTCAGAGGACTGGGACTTCTTCAGGACCAACTCACCCTGTGGGTATGCCCAGAGCAAGCTGGTGACAATGTAGAGCTGCAGATGAGCTGATGCTTAATTTACATCTTCTCAATTCAAAATGAGAAGGAAATAAAACATCCCTGACATTCTTACTTCTCAAATAAAACTATGGACAAACCAAGAATTGATAAGAAGCCTTTATAAAGTATTTATGACAGAGGATATTTGACCTTGAAGCGTGAGGCTCTGTGTGAGTTGTGGTGTGAATTTTTTCCTTGCAATTGATTATAATAATTTCCTCAACCTCTTGACATACATCTATTGCTTTTTTTCTGAACATCATGAGTGCTGAGACTCACTGCTTGAAAAGCAGTGGTCAGTATAAATATTTTTTTTCTGTTGACACATGGATATTTGCTGTAGATGAACTACTTTTTAAGTTTAACCTTATTGGTTGTTTAGAAGGATGTAGAATTCTGCTGACTAGGTATAAGTGGATGAATAAATTCTGAGCACGTTTAAGAACAATTTACTCTACCAGAAAGAGACTTTTCATTTTCAGCAACACTATTTGGGTACTAATCAGTGCTGCAGTTCAAAGTGTAGCCTTATAAATAATATCATCTGGGTGTTAAATCTGTTAAACCTTTACAACTGATGCTCAGAAAGCCACAGTGAGAGCATGCTTTTTTTTATTCATATCTAACTTAAAAGCTGCTTCTGAGAGACTAGATGGTAAATAAGAAAGATGTGAAATAAAAAAATAAGAGAAAACTGGTTTAAATGAATTCCTTTGCCTCCTGTTAGGGATGTCCCAGATGTAGTATCAAAAGCCGACAAGCAATGTAGATATGGGAAATAAGGTGATGGGTCAGAGATCTGCATCTAGGTGTTCTGAGGAATTAGCAAGCTTTATGTATAAGAAATGTGTGTAGCAGAGAATGAATTGCACCAAATGTCAGAAGGATGTTCTGTATTACTATGAACTATATGCAGCCCAGAGAGCAACCGAGTCCTGGGCTGCAGCAAGAGCAGTGTGGGCAGCAGGGCAAGGGAGGGGATTCTGCCCCTTTACTCTGCTCTCCTCAGACCCCACCTGCAGTCCTGTGTGCAGTTCTGGAGCCCCCAGCACAGGAAGGACATGGAAGTGTTGGAGCGGGTCCAGAGGAGGCCACCAAGATGCTGAGAGGGCTGCAGCAGCTCTGTTCTGAGGACAGGCTGAGAAAATTGGGGCTGTGCAGCCTGGAGAAGAGAAGGCTTCCAGGAGACCTTAGAAAAGGCTTCCAGTATCTGAAGGGGGCTACAGGAAGGCTGGGGAGGGATTATTGACAAGGTCTTGCAATGACAGGACAAGGGGCAATGGGTTGGAACTGGTAGAGGGGAGATTGAAAGTGGATGTTAGGAAGAAGTTTGCAGTGAGGGTGGTGAGACACTGGCACAGGTTGCCCAGGGAGGTTGTGNTTCCTTAAGAGGAGGTTGTAGTGAGGGGGAAGTTGCTCTCTTCTTCTTAAGATCAGGTGATAGAATGAGGGGAAATGGCTTGAAATTGTGCCAGGGGAGGTATAGGTTGGACACTAGCAAAAAATTCTTTACTGAGAGAGTGGTCAGGCATTGGAACAGGCTGCCCATGGAGGTGGTGGAGTCCCCATCTCTGGAGGAGTTCAAGGAACCTGTGGATATGGCACTTTGGGTCACAACTGAACGGTGATAGATTGATGACTGGACTCAATGATCTTAGAGACCTTTTCCAAGTGAAACAACTCTATAATTCTATGACATGCCAGTTTACTGGCTTTTGCTGAACCTTTTTTTTTAGCTTATTCAAATAATTTCCGAGGTTAGCAATGCTGTAGCAGCACAACAGAACCTCCACGAGACTCCATCTTCAGGTAGAACAGGATCCCAGTTTCAGATGCAAACTTTAGCTGTTATTGCTGTTTCTCTATAGTGCAACTTTTTGCCACAAATATGCATTTGTCCCTGTTGCTATTTACTGAATCATTACAATTTTTGTTGTGAGACAAAGGTATAACTTTCTCTGCCCCATCTGTTCTCTGAAGGGTAATATAAATGGTACTACTCTGACCTTTTTAGTATTCTGTAATTTGATTCGCTTGCCATTCCTATCCCCTTCTGTTTGTAACCTCAGCAACCTGAAACTAGAATGGTCACTCAGTCAAAACACAGAATACTGAAAAGGTCACAGAAGTAGAATTTACTGCATCTGCTTCTCAGGGCACACTGAGCAGTAAAGTAGTGGTACCTGGTTCTGATGATTTATTTCCAAGAGGCAATCTACTGTCCTTGGGACAAGATGTCCGAGGGGAAAAGTTCTGCTTCCACCAAAATGAGTGCTGTAGTGGTGAATAGAAATCAAGCCAGGACACACAGAATCATGGAATCATAGAATGGTAGGGTGGGAAGGGACTTAAGGATCATCGAGTTCCAGCCCCCTGCCACAGACAGGGACACCTCCCACTAGCACAGGTCACTCAAGGCCTCGTCCAACCTGGCCTTGAACACCTCCAGGGAGGGAGCAGCCACAACCTGGGCAACCTGTGCCAGTGTCTCACCACCCTCACTGCAAACAACTTCCTCCTAACATCCACACTGCTGCTTTAATTTCTTTCTATTTAAAACAGCAATGAATTCAATAAAGCATATTTTCAAAGTTTACTGGCCTTTAAATTATTTTTTGTTCTTCACTCCAGTTGAGTGGGTAAGTAAATGAGGTGGGAACTCTGCAGTTTATTAAAGCAAGCTTGTCAAGATGGAAAAAAAAAATTTGTGAAGCTACTGGAAAATGTTTGTAGTGCACAAAGAATTTCTGCTAAGGGTTTATAGGCTTGTAGATTTGTGCTTGTGATGCCTTGTCTTATAGCCTTGCATTCTGTGATGTGGTTCTCTGAAGGAATACAAAGTTGGCAGCCTCTTCTAGCGTGTTCCCACCTGAGCAGAATAGTTTCCTTTCTTCAGTGTAATCCTCCTCCCTCAAAAATCCATGATGTTGACTAAATTAAGGTGTTTAGCTCTACAGAAATGCAAGCAGGGAAAAATTAGGCCTGAGAAATTTGCTTAATGAACTGCGACTAAGTCAATATTAGAGTCAAAGAGTCTCCATTTTTGCCTGGCACATGCACAGCCACTGCAGCACTGCTTTATTAGCTGGGGAAAAGAAGACAGTTTATTAGGTTTGAATTTGCAGGTTGTGTATCAGGTGTTTTGGTTATTTTGCTTTTAGAAACAGAAGAGCAAATGTAGATGTTGTTTGGATACACACTGAAATGAGCTAGCTGTGGTGTATTGAATAAAAATCAGATGCTTTAATATATTAGCTGCATACAGACATGGAATTGTCTGGAATAAAACAGTATACAGGTAATGGAATTGGGTACTTGCAGTGAGTGGATCTTTTGGAGCCTTTTTTAGTGTAACAGTGAAAGCTGTGCTTCAAAGAAGGTGCTGTGTCTGCAGCAGCTGGCAGCACATCTCTGTTTTTTGGCAGTGCATTTGGTTTTCCTTATGATCCTCTGGTCATGCAGGCTTGTCAGAGCACACCACAGTACCTGCATAGACTCTGTATTTGTATTTCCATCCAAAAGAAGTATGTGGAAGAAGCATTTCCACTGAGGTCTCATTCCCACATCAGTATGATGTGACCAGAAAGCCCCCTCAAGGGAGCAGGACTTGGAGGTAAGTCCTGGGTAGAAGTAAGAGCTGGCTTGGTTGTGCAATTTCATTGCCAGAGCTTTGAAAATATGCCAGAACTCAGAGAGTTTTGAACTCAGTAGGAGTCTTCCCATTCACTTCAGCAGCATTGGAGGCATCAGGGAGATGACAGTTGCTATCATTTACTGAGATTGCTCACAGTATCAATTGCAACTGCAAGGAAACTTACTTGACAGGACATATGTGATCCTATTACTGCCTCTCCCAAATATCAAGCATGGCAGCCTACTAACTCAGCCTTCAGTCTGTCAGGTACAGGGAAAAGTAAAAGCTGTGTCCTCTTTTTATTTCAGGTTTATGTTAAATTGATTATTTATTGGCTAGAAGTGGCAGATGTTATTTTTAAATCTGTGAAGGGCCCTCATTTGACATACTAAATGGATTGCATGTAAATAGAAGCAAAAAATATTTCTGGATGTATATAAAATCACAGAATCATTTCAGTTGGGAAAAGACCTCTGTGTTCATCAAGTCCAACTGTCAACGCAGCACCGCCACGGCCACAATGGTCAGGACAATGAGTACACCTGAATTGTAAGCTTGCTGGTAATGTTTAATTTATTTTCTTTTCAAGGTGATAATGACTTGAAAAAAGAAAATTTCTTTAGCTCCTTTTCTCTGCTCCTATGTAGAGCAGGAACAGAACAGAGAACTTAGCTCCTTAGGCTAAACGTCTACAATAAAATCAAGTTAAAATGTCAACATGCTAAGAATGTGAATAGTTCCAGGCTATCAGAGGTTGCTTGCCTCTACTGTTAAATTCTTGGGGAAACCCCTTGCATAGTTCTGTCCTGGGCCAGCAAAACCAAATCCTGAACATGGCTGGGAAAGGAGCACAGATTTAAAAGGCAACTATGGTGAGGAAATGAGAATTCAGTAGTACAGACAGAGGCCATTCTATACCAGCAGGTTTCACTGCCAGGAAATTGTCCCAAGCATGTTTAATTTATTACTCTAGTCACAGTCTAAGTGTCCAGGACTAAAAATAAACACATTCACTGAATATTTTAATCATGCAGTAATCTTTACTTATAGCCTCCATGATACACAGATCTCAAATCCAGCCTCACTGTCCTCTAGAGGATGGAGAAAGCAATACCAAGCAGCTCTCTGTCCTCAGTAGTGGGTGGGTGATGTGTGCTGGGGATTTAATATATCAGACCTCTTGTTCAGGCAGGTATCTAAAGCAGCTGGGAATGTTTCTGCTTGTGGGTTGAAAGGGTTTCAGTGTGCTGACAACACACAGCTCTGTTTCAACACTCAGCCACACATCATGGTGCCTCATTTTGGATGGACCATGGAGATAGGTGAGATGGCTGATGGGTTATCTGGAGAAGAGTTCAAAATAAAACTGCTGCATTTGTGAAAGATGCAAAAGAGTTTTCTATGTCTTTCAGAGCTCTCTTTTCATGGCACATAATGGCTTTGAATAAGGCTGATTTCAGCTGAAGCTTTCGATTGTTTCAAGTGAGTTGTTTGGTAGGCAAAGCAAGAAAGTTTAGCCTTTCCTCCAGAATTTCACCTCTGACCTCTCCATCTTTGGAATTTGCATATTGCAATGTGTTCACCGCAACATGTTCAAAAAACGAAGCAAAAGAGTTACAGACAGGCATTTGAAGTTTATTTAACTCTATATATCTTATTTATTTATTAGTAGGAGAAAATAATCAACGTTGCCGTCTTCCTCTTTCATATTGGTTGTCAGTTTTAAATGACCAGAGCATTTTCTTCTTGGGCAAATGGTTCAGGCTCCATATCACATCAAATTAGTGCCTATGGGCCAGAGATTTTCTAGCTGTGCAGATTTCCAGGGTAGGTCTGGCTTTCCATGCAAGGGAAGGGCAGCTAACAAATCACTGTGAGACAAAGTTCCTTTCTTGAGCGTTGTTTGATTAAGACCTCAATTAAGATTGAAAGTGCCAAAATGTTATTATGAATAGACCTGTTAGTTTCCTTTTGCATTTCTTTGTCACTTCATATCTTGTTTTGAAAGGCAGAAATAATATTACTCTTCCTATTCTAGGGTGATTATTAATTGGAATAATTGGAAGGGAAAAAAAATCATAACCATATTATGAACTCTGTCATCCAACACATGTACTGCTATTAGTCTGCTAATGTCAACATTCCTATTTATTTCTGTGAAGCCAAACTGAAATGTGAGTTTACAACAGCTGGAGGTTAAAGACAACACTTTCAACCCTGAATGTCTAAACGCAGGCACAAAAGTACCCAGCAGAAAGTTACAGCAGTGGCCAGAGTTACTTCATTGACATTTAAGTTTGAATATTTTTCTCTGTGTGGCTTGTTCAAACTGACACTACTGATCTGTTACATAGTGGAAAACCTTGATTTGTTGTCATTTCACAGGAGCTGTGTTGTGCCATTACAGAGTCAACTTCTGAAAGTTTTTATGTGCTTGTGAAAGTCTGAGCTTTCATCACACCATTGAGAGCATGGCCACTGACATAAAAGTGCACCAAGCCTCTCCTCTGCATTCATAATGGGAGGCAATAATTAGGATAGCTACTTCATTCTAATTGCTGTTAACTGCTTGCATCTCAAAGGAGGTTAGAACAGAAAGACAATCTTTGGGTTGGATTTCCAGAAGGAACTGATTAACAACTGTTCTGGTTTAGGGTTTAGCTTAGATTTGTGTCTAACTGTAAACAAGGAATAGGAACTTTCCAGAGATGCTGAATAAAAAAAGGCAAATAATTGGCTATAGGATGCAAAAGGAGGGGATTCTCTCCCTTTACTCTGATGTCCTCAGACCCNTCCTCATCTCTGTCCTAACCTTCTCGCTGGTACAAAGTGTCTGGGAGTTAACAGGACAGGGAGGAGGGAGCAGGTTGCTGGGAACCCTTCTGGGTTCATCCAGGGGGATTTTTTTGTGTTATTTCTCAATTGTAAATAGTTGGAAATAATTGTAAATATATCTTGTACATATGCATTTTGTTATATGCTTTTAAATGTTAACTTGCTGTAAATTTGCTTCTAAGCCCTGGGAGCTGATCTGGTAAGTTTTGTGTGTGTGTGGGGGGGTAATTTCCTACCACAACAACTGACAATGAAAAGTGCTCATCCTTAACACTATGGATACTCACATCCTATTTAACTGTCACTTACAATGGATTGCCTAGGCAGTGCACACCACTGCTGTTAAACCAGAATGAGCTGCTTGTTTTGCCTACAGCTAAGAATTCTGACATTCTGACAATCCTTTATATACCTGTCCCCAAAAGAGAATTTGTAGGATTTTACATCTGACAAGCATTTTCTTCTCTCTCATTCTCTCAGTAACATATACTCTCATCAGTTTTATAATGAACATCATGAAAAGTGTTACTGATTTATAGTGATACAGAATACAGATTGCTGTTGTTAAGGTAGTTGTGGTTGCCTGGAAGAGATTAAAACTAGACAAAGGAAGAGGAAAATCCACACTTTATTTAAGACTGCATTAACTATCCATTTTAGAGGCAGTATTTCAATACAAACTAATAGGTTTTTATTTTATTGTCATTAACAGGCTGCCCATGGGGGGGATGTGGTGTCTCCCTCTCTGAAGATATTCAAAATCCACCTGGACACATCCCTGTGTGATTTGGTCTAGGAGATCCTGCTCTGGCAGGAGGTTTGGACTGCATGAGCTTTCGAGGTCCCTTCCAGTCCCTGATATTCTGTAATTCTGTGATGAATGTTCCCTCTAATATCAGCATTATTTTCAGGTAGATTAGGGGCATTATATCCTCAAACCTCCCTTTAACACTGTTCTCATGCTCCTTTCTGCTTTGTCATCTCAGCAAAATTAGGCTTTGTACACTAGAGAAGCCCTGACACATTCTAAATAGCAGAGGAATAGATTTTCATGTAAAATAAATATAAATTAGCCTTTGTACTCTAGAGAACACTTCAAATATTCTAAATATCAGAAAAAATGCATTTTCATATAAAATAAATGTAGATTATTTAGAAAAGATAAACCTCTGTTTTATATATATATACACACACACACACATATATATGTATATATGTGTGTGTATATATATATGTGTGTGTATGTATATATATATACATATATAGAATCATAGAATCATAGAATGGTAAGGTTGGAAGG
>WBNM01030659.1:79372-100296 GCA_013399055.1 Ramphastos sulfuratus
CCCAGGTGCAGGACCTTACACTTGGCCTTGTTGAATTTCATGAGGTTGGCCTGGGCACACCTCTGCAGCCTATCCAGGTCCCTCTGGATGGATCCCTACCCTCTAGCAAGTCAACTGTGCCACACAGCTTGGTGCCATCTGCAGACTTGCTGAGGGTGCACTGATTCCTCTGTCCATGTCACTGACAAAGATGTTAAACAGCACTGGTGCCAGCACTGAGCCCTGAGGGAGTGGGAGTCACTTGGCACTGGTCTTCAGGTGGTCATTTTAGGCCAAGAGATGGCAAAGGCAGCAATCATCCCGAATGGAATCATAGAATCATAGAATATTAAGGTTGGAAGGGGGGTTCTGTTGGTGTGTTTTGTGCAGCAGCAAGCAGCAGGCTGTACAATGCCCTTTCCCATCTGAGATTAGCTCAGGGGGAACAGCTTTCGAATGAGTTATTTCAAACACATACATGTGTCATTCCAGAAGAAAAATATCTACTCCTGGCTGTGGTCTGTGAAGCAAGATGGATTGCAAGTCCCTTGATAAAGCTCTGTGCTGCTGTTTAACTCAGCTCCTTTCTTCTTTGCCATGCTTATCTTCTTCTGCTCTTATGCCCTGTGACCTCCTGCAGTGGAGCTACTAAATATCCATGATGAGGTAAAGGAAAGAGGAATGCAGGAAGGCAGAATGTGGGTTCTCAGAAACTCAGGATAAATTAGCTTGACTGTGTGGAGAGGAAGAAATTAACTATTTAGTGAACTGTTATCTTGAATTTTTGTGGCCTGAGACAAACTGAAATTGCTGCATTTTTCTTTAAGTTGACCAGCATGAGGCAAAAGATGGATTTTTACTACTAGAAGTGTTTTGACTTTAAAAGTTTGTCATGCTCCTCTAAGCTCACCCTGGAGATCAAGAGTCCATTTCTTTCTTGCACTGCATGTTTGCTACTTCTCACTTTAGAGAACCCATCCAGGAATAATCATATGTGACTGTGCAAACACACAACAAAATGTTCCCTTGGTGGTAGGAATTTGAATGAGGTGCACTGTTCAGCATGTACTACTTATCATGCAAACAAATATATCTCCTGGAAATTTGGAGTCTCTTCATCAGACATCTCTTAATTCAGAAAGGTTGTTTTGAACATGCAGAAGATGTCTGACTCTACCTGTTCAATCCACTTCAGTCAGGTGTTCTTCCTTACAGACACCTGATCCTGTCTGTGGGTATATGGAATCAACCTGTCTTGTGTCTGTGTCATGCATATCACACACACACACACAATGGTAGGGGTTGGAAGGGACCTCTGGAGATCATCAAGTCCAACCTGCCTGCATGGGCAGGTCCTCCTAAGGAAGATCACACAGGAACATGTCCAGGCAGGCTTTGAATGCCTCCAGAGATGGAGACTCCCCCACCTCTCTGGACAGCCTGCTCCAGTGCTCCACCACCCTTAAAGTTCTTCCTCCAGAAAGAACCTAAGTGAATGGCAAATCTGAAGTATGATGATGAACAACTGGGTGCTACTTCTGGCATTCTCTTATGAGATTGTAAAAGAAATAATCCCATCCCACAGAAAATCAGCTTCCTTGGCTAGGATGGCTGTAGGAGAAAAGCCATGACAGGAGAGTTTGTCAAACATTGGAACAAGGTGCCCAGGGAAGTAGTGGAGTCATCCACCCTGGAGATGTGTAGATATGGCACTTAGGGACATGGTTTGGTGGCCATGGTGGTGTTGTTTTAGTGGTTGGACTTGTTGATATTAGAGGTCTTTGCCACTCTTAGTGGTTTTATGATTCTAAGTGAATAAAGAGGGTGGGGGTTAGGGCTGGCTTCCTAAACTGGTTTCTAAGATGAAGTACAGAGAGGAATAATCTCCCAAGTCACAGACTTCTGTAAGCAGTGGTCTTTCTCCCATGGCACAAGACAGAGTCTGAAAGCTAAGAAGTAGTGGCTGCCTGAAAGGACTGAGGAAAACACCAAGAGAGCTCTGAGACTGCCAGGGGCAGTGGAAGGAGCCTAATGCTGTTCTTGCAGTGTTTTACTGCCTGTGGGAATTTGGGCAGGTTAGCATTAATATCTCAGTCTGGTCTTTATGGTCAGTGAGGTCACTGTTTCTGAGAAATTATGTAGGACAAGGGACCATGTTCATCATTTTCAGTAAAGAAGAAAAGGAAATGAAAGAGTCTGGGACATTTTCTGGTTGGTTGGTTTGGGATTGGTCTTTTTTGCACTGTAAAGCAGATGAGGTTTCAGTTCTATCTACTCACCTAAATCCAGTTGAAAGATGCATTCCATTCAGATAAAGACCTCATAGTAATAAAATACAGTTTTAGAATAAACTGAAGGCAGCTGAAGAATAAAAGTATTTTTCAATTCACTACATAAACTTCAGTAGGATGCAATAGATGAATTTATCCTCATTTCTTTCTCTGGAGGGATGCAAATGATCTATACTTGCACATAGTCTCTATTACATGTAACGCAGAAAAATCTGTTTATTCCTGGATGTTGGCAGTGTACATTGAACATCTGTAAAGCAACAGGCTACTACATTTCTAAAGAGGTGTATGACAGAGTTAGCTTCTAAATCCTGCCAAAAGGGGGCTGAAATTTGTTCAAGTTGATCCTTTAAACTGCAAACAAGCTAGGATCCACACAGTGCACAGTTTGGTTTTGTATTTGATTAGGGTTTTTTTTTTTTACATTTATGGAGAGCCTGGTGCTGTGTGCTCTTCTCAAGCCTGCCAAGGAAGTGATTAAGACAATGTAGATATCACAAATGCAGTGCTGAAGGAGCTCAAACATCTTGGAAGAACTTTTGCATTGTATTATTCACGTTTCTGCTCTGCCTGCAAAGAGTACAGTATTCACTTGCTATGGAAATAAGAATCATAGAATCATAGAATCATAGAATGTAAGGTTGGAAGGGACCTCAAGGATCAGCTAGTTCCAACCCCATGCCATAGGCAGGGACACCTCCCACTAGAAAAGGTCACTAAAGGCCTCCTCCAACCTGGCCTTCAACACCTCCAGGGAGGGAGCAGCCACAACCTCCCTGACCAACCTGTGCCAGTGTCTCACCACCCTCACTGNATTTGTTCAAGTTGATCCTTTAAACTGCAAACAAGCTAGGATCCACACAGTGCACAGTTTGGTTTTGTATTTGATTAGGGTTTTTTTTTTTTACATTTATGGAGAGCCTGGTGCTTTGTGCTCTTCTCAAGCCTGCCAAGGAAGTGATTAAGACAATGTAGATTTCACAAATGCAGTGCTGAAGGAGCTCAAACATCTTGGAAGAACTTTTGCATTGTATTATTCACGTTTCTGCTCTGCCTGCAAAGAGTACAGTATTCACTTGCTATGGAAATAAGAATCATAGAATCATAGAATCATAGAATGNCTGCAGATGTCTCTGTTTATGTGAATGGTGCAGAGGCAATGGTCTTCCTCTGTTTGTTCATCTATGCACTTGTTACAGAGGAAAGAGTTCATCTGGCTGATGGTAGGGCTGGGAATGTGAAAAAGCCAATGTTTCTAAACAAAAAAATCTGGTCCTCCCAAGAAAACAACCCCCAAAAAGAAAGAAAAAGAAAAATTGCCATTGATGTTGAATCTATTTCTGCTTTGTAAAACTTGGATAGATTTATTTTGACATGGCTTGAAGATGTTTTGAATGTAATGAATTTTCTCTCCGACACAGTACACTTCATTCTTTTTCTTTTTTTTTCATGTATTGAAAGATTTGTATTTTGTTAGCCCAGCTTGTTCCTTGGAAAAGAAACCCAATTCATTGGTTTGCCTGGCTCTTGCATACATTTGAAAGGTTCCCTCAGCATTGCAGATTACTCTGTGAAAGACTCTTTGACATGCTGCATTTTCTTATTACCTGTATTGTCGCTGTGAAATGTGAGGAAAAGCTCAGCAGCAAAAAAAAAATTCTCTTTTGAATGAATGGAGAACGAAAAGAGGAGGGAATTAAAGAATAAAGCAGGTTCTGGTACCTTTGCTGCTTCTAGTGACATGCACACACACACACACGGCAGTTTTGATGGGATTCTAATGCAGATTTATTACTGGAGTCTGCAGCTCACTGTAAAAGGCAGTCAAAAGAACAAATAAAGAGCAATGCATAGGAAGTAAAGATGTCAGGGAGTAAAATGTCTCTTTCTAAAAACCTGCCTTTTCCACAGGCTTTTTCATGAACTTTTTCACAAAGTTTCCAGAGCAGACCAAAATAATTAGGGAAAAAGAAAAAAAAAAAAAAAAATGACCTTGAGGATTATGCTTTGTTCAGAACAGTGACTTGTCCAATCACTGTAGGAAAGGGTGGCAGATTGTGATTGATGTTTTCAGAAGAGCTACAAAGTGAAGTGTATGAATGGTACCTTAGCTTTCTAACCATGTATGACAAATGCGGGCGCTGCAAGAAGCTCTTTGTCCCCAGATGCTGTGAGAGCACACAGCAAATTTCGTATGGATGAGCCTATGAGAAGACTATCTAAAGAGCTAATCTAAAATCTCATTTTCAGAGCTGGTTCTGGTGTTTCAGAAGAGAACATATCCCTGAATATAAATCTCATATCAGGAGGATTAGGACGTCAGTGATTAATATAAATTTCATTTTTAGACACGTCGTGGGATTTCTATGGCACATATAAAACACTGAACTTGTTGAACAGCATGTCCCTTTTCAATTACAGTTTTAATGAAGAAATGACTTTTACCAGGAAAAAGTCTCATGAGCTTAATAGTATAAAAAAAAGCTTATCCTCCTCCCCCCCTGCCCATCCCCTCCTCCGCCTCCCCGTCTTAAGTCAGGTACGTGTGGTTGTTATTGATGAAACAATATTTCCATCAGGTAAGAGGATACTTGAGTGATAGATTTCAGAAATAAACCTATTAGTTAGTTACCTAACATCCATTCAGAGGCAAAAGGGTTTGAAAAACTTGTCTGGTTTGTAACTGAATTGTGTCTGTGATGGTCCACCCCAAAGCTTTCAGTGAAGTCAGGGCTGCCACAGCAGCAAGCTCAGCGGTCTCTGGGATGGCAAGAAGAAAGACACAGAGAAGCAGTCCACTTGCCAGCATTGCAACCAACCCCCTTGATTTTCTTCCAGAGACATGCTGTGATACTTCACTCCTATCAACTCAAAAACCATTCTCTGTTTTCTAGGACCTTTTGGATAAGACTTTCCAGAGCAGTACCAACTTGAGCATGCTCTTTGTGCAGCCTGTAGGTACTCCTCAAAAGAAAGAAGGTGGCACACCTAGTCAAGTTGACTTCCTAAAATTGCTTTGGAAATAAAAATATTTTATCCTACTTAAAGTAACCTAAATTTCTGCCCTTTTCTTTTTTTTTCCCCTCTTACTTTTTATTTGTTTTGTTTCTTTGGATTTATTTTTTAAGTGGTAATGTTTGTTTTGTTTCTTTGTTTGGTTGGGTTTTTTAAGTGGTATTTTATCAAGATATTTATCAAGATAGTGTTTTCCAGTACCTGAAGAGGGCCTACAAGAAAGCTGAGGAGGGACTTTTACAAGGAGCTGTAGTGATAGAACAAGGGGGAATGGACTGAAGCTGGAAGAGGGAAGATTTAGAATGGAGATTAGGAAGAAATTTTTTTCCAGTGAGGGTAGTGAGACACTGGCACAGGTTGCCCAAGGAAGTTGTGGATGCTCCTTCCCTGGAGGTGTTAAAGGTCAAGTTGGATGAGGCCTTGAGTGACCTGTTCTAGTGAAAAATGTCTCTGCCCGTGGCAGGAAGCTTGGGACTGGATGATCTTTAAGGTCCCTTCCAACCCAAAACAGTCTATGATTTTTGATCATTGTACATCCTTTTGGTTCACACCTATGAAACTTGAAGCCTGACTTTAAACCAGTCCTTTGATCAAGAAAGACATTGCTAACCACATTAAGCACTTTCCCTCATCTCTTACTTTATGTATGCAGTCTGTAAGCTGATGTGAAACACAAACCACAAATTCCCATTCCGTTCTTTTCCAGTCATTGGAATTTCAGATACAAATACTCTTCACTCATTTCTTAAGCCCTCCCTTTTCTTAGCAACCTGCACTCAAACCCTTCATGCTTTCAATTCTTGTGTAAGTGAGGATGGAGGATGTTTTCACCTGTGGGAAAATGTTAACCCAAGGAAAGGTCATCAATTTTCTGCTGGCTGAATTGTCGGCTGAAATTCTGTAAATACAACAAAATCAATGTTTGTGATCAATTGATTAAACATTTAAGGCTTATTTCATTGTCTGAAATTTGGAACAGTCATCTCCCTTCAAAGCCAGAATGAATGTGTCTGAGTGAAAAATTGCTCTTCATCAAATATTAATGGTAAGGACGTAGCACACAGTTAGGAGAGTGGGAAAGGCCAGGTTCCTGTGGTCAGAAAAGTATTGAAATTTACAGTTATCATTTCATAAATGGTGCTGCTGTTTGAATGTCAGTCACCAGGGAGTTATGATTCACATCTCTGCTCAATGCATTTTGCTTTGCTCACAATGTAAGAAACTAGTAAAGCTGCAGGACTTCTTTTCCACATAATGCACTGCAATTGCCTTTGAAAACACAGGCACAAAGTGCACACAAATGATCTATTACCTTGCAGTTGTGGCTCAGATGTAAATGCAGAATGGATGCCACATATGCAGAAATTCTCAGAAAATAATCTAGGCAAGTCCTTGGTCTTCTTTTCAGGTGTCAGTAGCAATCTGGGTTTTATATCATAAACAAATAAACCACAAAATCCTGCGCTTATTTTTAAATGATCGCTTTGAATTTTGGGCTATTTAAGGATTTCTTTAAGCAGAGAATTTTTGTGTCTTCCCTAGAAGAGAAGACATATATGGATATATGGGAGTCTGGGCTGATGAAAAGCTCAACATGAGCCTGCAGAGTGTGCATGCAGCCCAGACAGCAACTGTGTGCTGGGCTGCAGCAAGAGCAGTGTGGGCAGCAGGGCAAGGGAGGGGATTCTGCCCCTTTGCTCTGCTCTCCTCAGACCCCACCTGGAGTCCTGTGTGCAGTTCTGGAGCCCCCAGCACAGGAAGGACATGGAAGTGTTGGAGCGGGTCCAGAGGAGGCCACCAAGATGCTGAGAGGGCTGCAGCAGCTCTGCTGTGAGGACAGGCTGAGAGAGTTGGGGCTCTGCAGCCTGGAGAAGAGAAGGCTTCCAGGAGACCTTAGAGTAGCCTTCCAGGATCTGAAGGGGGCTACAGGAAGGCTGGGGAGGGACTATTGACAAGGTCTTGCAATGCCAGGACAAGGGGCAATGGGTTTGAAGTGGCAGAGGGGAGATTGAAAGTGGATGTTAGGAGGAAGTTGTTTGCAGTGAGGGTGGTGAGACACTGGCACAGGTTGCCCAGGGAGGTTGTGGCTGCTCCCTCCCTGGAGGTGTTCAAGGCCAGGTTGGAGGAGGCCTTGAGTGACCTGTACTAGCGGGAGGTGTCCCTGCCTATGGCAGGGGGTTGGAACTAGCTGATCCTTGAGGTCCCTTCCAACCTTACTATTCTATGATATATAATTTTTATGTGGGTAAATAATTAATGGTTGGGGTTTTTTTTTATTTTTTATCCCAGAACAGTGATGAAGCTGTGTATTCATTCAATCATGCAGCCTTGTTTCTCTTCTGGACTGTATCAACCAGCATCTGCTTTCATCTCTCCCCATGGGTGCTCCAAGTGCACTGTGGGGACAGTAAAAATCCTCTGTAGGACTCCAGTGACTTCTCTAAGCTCAAGATTCCTGACCTATAAATCCTTACTTAGTGCTCTCTTGTTCAGGCTCTGGTACTCAGGATGGATTAAGAATGGATTATGGGCTCACAATAAATTACGGAGTTAAACCAGCAAATGGCTCTTTAACGTAACCTCAGCACCACACAGCACATGGCATTACTGACACTTCACACAGTTTGCTCAGCTCATTCATCAGATGAAAAATACTTTTATAAATAGCACTTTCTGTGGTCACTTTGTCTCTCTACTGTGTATGCAAACACTGCCAGAAGTTTTTTAGTTTCTTCTTTCCCCTTCTTAAATATTATCCAAAGCTTTGTGTGCACTTCAGGTGTTTGGATTTAGTTTTTGTTGGTTTGGTTTGGTTTGGTTTTGTTGTGGGTTTTTTTGGTTTTTTTTTTACCAGTCCCTGTGGTGCTGAGAAAAAATTCCATGCTGCTTTAATGGATGACTTTTCACAGGAAAGTTTCCTTGAAAATAACCTGTAGAAAGTAATTGCTCTATCTTTGGTCTGATACAACTTCTGACAATGTGTAAATGTTCAGAAAGCAATTAGTAGTCAAGCTTGGCAGGAGAGAAAGGAATAGAGCTCTTTGTTGACTACATAAACAGAGAAAGTCAACTGTTTGAGTTTGCTGAAGCTTATGGAAGCATCTAGTTCCACAATAGACATGCCTGGAGTTGTATGAGATGTTAACACAGCAATTCATTGTTATTTTTTCTTGTAGGAGCATTAAATCAGCCTTGGAAATTGTCAGAACAATGTATTGACTCAAGCCTGAAGAATCAGGGAGGATGGTCTTGGCTGTGAAAATATATTTCACACAAACATTTTAAATGATATTATCATTTAAATATGTTTATAGTCATTGAGTTGTTGGAAAAACCTGGTTTTGACCACCATGCTTTCCACTGCACCTGGTTCACACTCAGTTAAAAGTGTTTCCATTTGTTTCCAGGGCAGTAGCCCATTCATACCCTCCTGCAGTGCTTTCCACTTCTCCCACGAAAAGTTTGCCTGACAATCATACCATTATCAACCTTTCCTTTGTGCTGTGCAAAGTCTTCTGGCATGTGAAAACTCCTGCTCAGTTGGACTAAGCATGCCAGAGGTATCCTGGAGTGCATTAAGAAGAGTGTGTCCAGCAGATCAAGGGAGGTTCTCCTCCTTCTCTATCTGTCCTAATGAGGCCCCACCTAGAATATTGCATCCAGTTCTGGGCTCCCCAGCTCAAGAGGGACAGGGATCTACTGGAGAGAGTCCAACAGAGGGCTACAAGATTGATGAAAGGACTGAAGCACTGCCTGATGAGGAAAGGCTGAGAGCCCTGGGGCTGTTCAGTCTGGAGAGGAGAATACTGAGAGGGGATCTTATACACATATACAAATATCTGAGGGAGAGGGGTCAGGAAGGAAGGGACAGGGACAGGGACTGCTCACTTGTGCCCTGGGCCAGGAGAAGAGGCAATGATGGAAACTACAACATGGGAAGCTCCACCTCAACACGAGGAAGAACTTCTTTACTATAAGGGTCACTGAGCACTGGAATAGGCTCCCCAGAGAGAGGAGGTGTCTCCTTCCCTGCAGATTTTCAAGATCCATCTAGATGTGTTCCTGTGTGACCTGCACTAGATGCTATGGTCCTGCCCTGACAGGAGGGTTGGACACAAAGCTTTCCAGAGGTCCCTCCCAATCCCTAACATCCTGCGATCCTGTGGACTCTTGATGCACCTTCTAGCAACTTTACTGAGGTTTCTGTTCACCTTCTCTTCCTTCTCTTTTATTTTTATTTCCAGGTAGGGCAAATCACTTAATTCAAACCTTGTCAGCCACACACCCTCTAGCCCTACCAGTCTGCTTTCAGCACTCTCTTCCTTGTCAATAGAGGAATGCATCTCATCCTGTATTTTTTACCTATAAACTGACTCTAATCCTGCAAGCTGCAGCATGCCAGTAAATCAAGTCCTCCTTAAGAAGCCCAACTGATCCCAGAGGGGTTTGTGTCTCACAAACATAAGCATCAGCTTTCACAGAGCTCCATGGAGACTTGTGCTGTATACACTTAGCTAGGATGACATTATCTCTCACATCACACAGAGCTAAGAAGTGAGTTGTTACTTATAGCACAACAGTGAGAATTTTTTTTTTCCTTTTTTTCCTTTGGCTAATAATATGTGCTACAAGAATTTCTTCTTATGTGTCCTCCCTACATATCTAGGCAGAGATGTTTACTCAGAATATGTGGAGAAAGGGAGAGCAGGAAGATGGCTTTGATTTGACTCCACAGACTCCCAGCGTCCCACCTGACAGCTGCCAAGCTTCTCATAAGGCAGGAGCACTTTATAAAAATTTGATCTTTAAGCAGAAGCTCCCACTGATGAGAAGATATCTCTGCTAGTATGCACTTCTTCTGCCAGTCAATCCAGGCAGGCCATATCAAAGTATCCAAAGCACAAACAAACCCAAAGCCCTACGACGAGCACGACAAGACAAAAGGTCTGGTCTGCTACAGGAGCGTTAACTGCTGCAAACAAAAGCACAACCAGGACAGCTGAGATAGAGAGAATTAGCAGAGATTCCCTGTGCCAACGTTTGCTTGCAAGTGTTGTATCAAACATTTAAAAGTGCACTTTCAAAAATGCATGGGGCTGCAGCAGCAAAATTCTCAGCGACACTAATGGGCACCTCCTGACTCCTGCCCCCACACGTGGCTTCAGTATCCACCCTGCTCTGTGCTAGATGTTTTCTTGTGCCACTCTCATCCTTACAACATCTCAGTGTCTTCCAGGAGTGCTTTAAGCTGTGTGAGTCACATTTTCCATGAGTGATTTGCTCTTTTACTTAGCATCTTACTTCTTTCTTTATAATTTAAGATTTTAATGGAGTTTTGCATGCCTGAAAGTAGCTCTTTCTGATTTGTTTTTTTAACTTTCTAATCCTTAAAACTAAATCAGCTTTAGGAGCACCAAGCTCTTCACTCACAGTTGGTCACAGAAATGGGCAGTTTCAGTAAAGGGCTGAACACTCATTTTATTAACTCTGTATCTAGTACTTCTGGTCAACAACTCTTTTTGCTACTCTTGAGGTCCTAAATCTAAGGTTCTCTGTCTGATGACAAGGTTTAGTATTGGTGTACAGGACTTTTAATTTAATTTAATTTATTTTATTTTGTCAACCAGGATTACCACTTGTTGGAATTTCAACCTGTGGCAAAGGCCACCTCAGTTTGGTATTTCCAACCAACTGGAGTATAAACTGTTATAAACTATAATAAATTATAGTATAAAATATATGTAATAATATATAATATAAAATATAATAAGTATTACATATAATCATTATATATTAATAATCATTATACATATTATGTATATAATAAATTTAATAATAATTATCTACTATTACATAGATTATAATAGTTAAACTATTACAAGACAAACTATGATAGTAATAGTTAAACTGTTATNAGTTGGAGAAGCTGAGGGACATGGTAGAGTTAGAGAATAGTTGGACTTGATGTTAAAGGTCCTTTCCAACTGAAACAATTCTGTGATTCCATGAGTCTATTATTCTGAGATGAGTATTTAAAGCATTTCTGGAACTGCAAAAGGAAACAGATTTTTTTTTCAACCAAGTGTCTACCTTTTGGTCACTTATAAACCCCCACTCAAGAATTAGATGAGCAAAGCTGACAAATAGGGTAATTTACTTCTGAAAGAAGTGCCAGCATTCATGGATTAACAGAACCAAAAAAAAAAAAATTCTCTCTCTTTACTCAGGCAAAGCAAATTGTACTTTAGGAGCAAAGATTTCTCTGTGTGATGGGATGGAAAAGAATCTAGAACTTTTAAACCCAGGGAGCCTTTGAAAGCTATTTTTAAAATTGTTTTTTTTTTCTCCTGCAGGGTTCTACTGAGCTTAATGAACCTAGTGGGCTTGGCAGGCAGTCCTGCTGGCTCCTGCAGCCTCTGTGATGTGTGGTTACTCTGAAACTCATCCATCTCCACGCTGCATCTCAAAGCAGCAGCTCTACCAGATGTGCTAATGGAGCAGATCTGCCAGCTCCATTGATAAGCACTTTGCATTTTAAAATTATTGGCCCAAATTAGCCCTGTACACTTAAAGGTACACACACACATTCACATGCTAGCAGGCAGGTTGTGCTGGTTTGAGGCTAATTGGAATATTTTAATGGAGAAAATTATAGGCTGTGAAAAGAAAACAATGGTGAGGTCTACTTCACTCATAGGCTTGCTGAGATGTTTAAAAATTAGAACACAAATAGATAAGGCAGTCTTGATCTCTCTCTGGGAGCTAGTGGGTCCTCTCCTCTCTGCTGAGTAACCTCACTAACCACTTTCCTTCTAACCCCCCTGGCTGATCCTCCAAACTCACCTTGCACATAAGGCAGACCTTGGGGTAAGGTATAGGGGTGGGGAGAAGGTGGAAGGGTGGTTGGGAGCCCCTCCTGGGGTCTCTGATTTCTGGGAGGGCTGTTGTGTTTCTGTATTACCTTTAACTTGTATATGTCTGTAACTATTCCTGTCTATTGTGTCTATCTCTGCTTGTACATTTTGCCGAGCTGTAAATAGAGCTTCAGTCCTTAACTTCCAGCTGGCTGAGTCTAGTTTGGGGGATTTTACAAAGTGTAGGGGGGCAGGGAACTCCCAAACCATCACACAAGTCATCTACGAGCCTAGTGTGGCAGTTTTAGAGTTCACACCTCAGCTTTAGTCAAAATTTTATATAAAGAATTGTATTTGATACAGAAGCACAGCAAGAACTGAGTCTATACCATTCCATTTGTTTGCTATTTAGGATGAGTCTGATGTATAAACTTTTTTTCCTCCTCTTTTTGCTCTTGCCTCTTGATCCTCCCTAACTGACTTCTGCTCCTTGCATTAACCTTGGCTGAGTAGATAACTGGGAGGGACCTTTCTGGTTTTCTCTCTGGAGGGAGAAGAAGGTGACTGCTGTCCCTTCTGGACTTTGAGATGACAGTTTTCCCTTATGGACTTTGTCCAGGGGAGGATTTCTGTGTTATTTCTAAGTTGTAAAGAGTTGTAAATAATTGTAAACATATGGAAATATATTTTATACACATGCATTGCATTACATGCTTTTAGATTTTAGCTTGCTGTAAATATATAGCTTCATTTGCTTCCAAGCCTTCTGAGCCAGTCTGGTGGTTTTATGTAGGGGTAATTTTCATCCCATCACACCTAGCAAGCATAGTAGTGCTAAGATGGAGGCTTCTCCTTTGCAAAGCCCAGTTCAAAGCAGGCATTTCATGAAATCTGTATCCAAAATACCTCCTTCACAGAAAGAACTTATGTAATGATTTCCAACAGCACCACTACTCTTTGAATTCACAGGCTGGTGTGTAGCAAGCTGAACAGCTCAGGTGCAGGCTAACCACTGCTCCATGAAACTGAAACATAGAAATCCAGAAGGATCTTTTTAACAAAACCCCAAGCAATTTAGGCCTGTGAATACCATTAGAGGTCACTGGCAGCCTTGATCTTTAATCACTCTCCAAAACTAAGCACATCAGAAGGATGTAAGATTAAATTGGAGAGCAACCAAACAGAAAAGGATCTGGGGGTACTGATTGACACCCGCCTAAACATGAGCCAGCAGTGTGCCCAGGTGGCCAAGAAGGCCAATGGCATCCTGGCCTGCATCAGGAATAGTGTGGCCAGCAGGAGCAGGGAGGTCATTCTCCCCCTGTACTCTGCACTGGTTAGGTCACACCTTGAGTACTGTGTCCAGTTCTGGGCCCCTCAATTTAAGAAGGACATTGAGGTGCTTGAGCGTGTCCAGAGAAGGGCAACGAGGCTGGTGAGAGGCCTCGAGCACAAGCCCTATGAGGAGAGGCTGAGGGAGCTGGGATTGTTTAGCCTGGTGAAGAGGAGGCTCAGGGCAGACCTTCTTGCTGTCTACAACTACCTGAAGGGTGGTTGTGGCCAGCAGGAGGTTGCTTTCTTCTCTCAGGCAACCAGCACCAGAACAAGAGGACACAGTCTCAAGCTGTGCCAGGGGAGGTTTAGGCTGGAGGTGAGGAGAAAGTTCTTCACTGAGAGAGTCATTCCCCACTGGAATGGGCTGCCCAGGGAGGTGGTGGAGTCACCATCCCTGGAGGTGTTCAAGGCACATTTGGACATGGCACTTGGTGCCATGGTCTAGTCTTGAGGTCTGTGGTAATGGGTTGGACTTGATGATCTTTGAGGTCTCTTCCAACCTTGCTATACTGTGATACTGTGATACTGTGAAATTGAGGTATATCATGAATCGGTTTCTACTCTCTCAAGAGATCCTGGAGTCCACATCACAGGCAATATCAGCATTATCTAAAAGACATTTAGGAAGGCCAGAAGGTGCCATCATCTGCCTCAGAGCTGAACATAGGAAGCACAGAAGTAACTTGCAAAAAACTTTGTGTTACTGGTGCAAATTTGATCTGTGTCCCTAAGATCTGTTAGTCTGCTTGTCCTCCCAAGATCCCTTGCCCTTTAATTACACTTCTCTAGGGATTTGCAACAAAAGCCATGTGTGAACTTGACCTGTCTCCAGTGGGATCAACAGCAATACTTTCTACTGATTTCGGCAATGGGCAATCAAGCCTTATGGTAAGTTAGGAAAACTAATCAGGACATTTACACAAACAGTTACACACATGTGAAGGGGTGGTTCAACAATACCCCATCAATATCTTGCTCCTGAAATTGTGGAGCTCTTTTTCTCTCTACCTTTTTCCCCTGATTGTGGGACTGTTTTAAAGTTGGCTCTATCTGAACATCCTAGGAGGTAAAGTTGGAAAGACACAGCTATGCAGGGGACAACACCTAAACTTGTGGCACCTGTTGATTTCTATAACCATCTCTGAGTTTTCTTGACATGACTTTATTGCATATTTCTACATTAATGCTTGACAAACACAGAGCAGAAACCTAATTTCTGTGTTTCCAATGGCTGGGCTTCTGAAGCACATGAATGCAGAGGATCTGTTTCAGTGTGGTATTTTCACAGCCTGGCTTTTGTAGGGACACCTAATCTATCACTGCAGAACACAGGCTGAAAGTGCTGCAGAGTGCAGCCCAAGCCATCACCTGAGAACATTGGGTGCTTTCCAGCTTTTTCAGAAACCTTTCCTGCAACTCCTGATTTGGGTGCTGGCCTATCATTTCTTAGTTTAACATGGTTTCACTGGAGTATGAACTGGAGAGATTGCAGAGCTTGGAGACCTTTGAGTAATGGGGAAGACATGAACTGAAAAATTGGATTTCTTCAAGCTTCATGGCTCAGGTGCTCAACCTAAACGTAAGTAGCCATCTTTATCCCCTCATCTAGCTCCCCTTCTTTCCATCCACTGCTACAGGCAGTCAAACCACTTTGGACAGGCACTGAACACTTTCTGTTTCAGAAATCAACAAATTGGAGGTTCTGTATCTTTCGAGGAGTGAGAGTTAGGCAAAGAGCTTTGAGGATTACATTACTTGAGCAGCAGCAACAAGACAGTTCAACAGAGTGGGAACGTCTGGCCTTTAAACATAGTGTAATGTAGCTCTCTAAAACATCTAGACTGGGGTTCTATGTGTGTATGTGTCATTAGATTTAGGTGTGTGTGAAGATGCCAAAAGCATTTTCTAGAATATTCTGGTAGAGGTAAATTTTCACAGATAAATGAGCTGTAGAAAATCTGTACTACTCATCCTAAAATCTGTTGTGTTGTGAAACACACTCACACTGATGGCTATAGGCTCACTAAAAAGGCAAATATTCTCCACGCCAGTTATAAAGGCATGGATAAATTTCTTACAGTAAAATCTCTTTCCAATCATTAGCTGGGAAGCCCCAAAGGTGCTTCCAAAAACAGAGGGTAAATTAACTAGAAAATTGGTCCCACAAACAGTAGGTTCCTCACTAGCAATAGGAAACACTATTTGGAGATGCTGAGTGTGGCTAGCATCTCCAGAATCATCAGGCTGTGGATTAAGTTCATTGACTGTTGAATCAAAATGCAAGTTCTGGCAGAGAGCTCTAAGAGGCAGGATGAGCAAATGATTGCTGCAGTGGCAGCTTTAAAGCTGGGAGATTAAATCTGCAGTTTGTACTTTGGAATGAAAGGTAAGTACTGTACAAGGTACTCAAAGTCTCATAGTGGATAAATTTCTGATGAGAAAACTCTGGTTTCAAAGGCAGCTTTGGTAAGAAGTTTAAATGTCCATTGAACTCTGACTACAGCAGGGTGGCTTTGCCCAGCTTTTGTTTTGGAGCAGTAGATGGAAAACAAAAGAAAAAAACATTCAAAACTCTGGCAAGTTTCATCCTGCTATCCAATGTCTTGTCACATTAGGCTGCATTTTATGTGATATGACTTGATATATGTTAGCATAATTCAGCCAAACATGATGTAAAAGGATGTGGCATGGTGGCTGTTTGGAAAGACACCAAAAAGACACAAGAAGAACTTCTCTGTCTAGGGGATGATGGGCCACCTCCTTTCTTTTTACTTCTGAACCATGTGCCACATTGTAACTAGTTCAAATCACTGCAGAATTCTAGGATACTGAGAGTGCAATCATTGAACCATTTCTGTTAGGGAACACTTTTAAAACCATCAAGTCCAACTATTATTTAGCTACCAAAACCTACTGTTAAACCACATAAATAAGAGTCACAAAACACAGTAGTTTAGAATCACAGAATGGTAAGGTTGGAAGGGACCTCAAAGATCATCTAGTTCCAACCCCCTGCCATAGGCAGGGACACCTCCCACTAGAACAGGTCACTCAGGGACTCGTCCAACCTGGCCTTGAACACCTCCAGGGAGGGAGCAGCCACAACCTCCCTGGGCAACCTGTGCCAGTGTCTCACCACCCTCACTGCAAACAACTTCCTCCTAACATCCAGTCTAAATCTCCCCTCTGCCACTTCAAACCCATTGCCCCTTGTCCTGTCANATTCCTCTGTCCATGTCACTGACAAAGATGTCAAACAGCACTGGTGCCAGCAGTGACCCCTGAGGGACGCCACTTGGCACTGGTCTCCAGGTGGACATTGTGCCCTTGACCACCACTCTCTGTGTGCCACCATCCAGCCAATTCCTTATCCAGCGAGTAGTCCACCCATCAAGTTTGTCTTCCTCAACACAAGAAAAGGAAAGAAGGTAAAAAAAGGGACATGTAGCTCTGTTTCATGACACAGCTCTGCACAAGTACAATCAGATACTTGAATGTTCCTGGCATTGCTGTTGTGGATCAAAAGAAACCTCTAACTGTAGTAATAGAGATCCGAAACAAATGCCCTGGTCCCAGGGAAATGGCAGCATGTTGTAACTGCCCAGCTAGAACTGCTTGTCAAAGTTGGGGGCTGAAAGCATGAGCACTTATGAAATAATATAGAGATAAGATTTCAATCAATGCCAAGGAAAAAAAGAAAACATTCTGGTAGGAGTGAAATATAGAGATTACAGATAAACCACTTATGAGATGAGATTTAGACATGTGATTTTTTCCTGTTGCTGGTTTAGATCACCTGAGTATTTCAGGTGTGATCTAAGCATGCCAGTAAGATAAAGCAGGTTCTTACTCTCTTTAATAGAGTTTCAATAAGGCCTTAGGCAAACAAAAGCCTTGGCCTTAGGCAATAAGAAGCAAAGCTGGGAATCTTTCCATTTATTTTAGAGGCCATTGGATTGGATTCACAGCAAATTGTCTTTCTGCAGAGTCTTTCACTGTAACAAAGTGAACAGGACACAGGTTAATTAACTCAAAAGTTGCTTTAGAGGTTTTTGTTGGGTCTGTGTGGTTGTATTTTTTAAAGCAGGCTTCAGTCTATTTCTGTGGCTTAAACACACTTTTTTTTGTGTTTGGGTTTTTTTTTAATTTTGTTTTTTTAATTTACTCTGTTTCATTTATATGTAAAATAGAACACCTTTTCTCCTGTCTTTTGGCAATCGGTGTTTTTTCCACTCAAGCAGCTTTGTATGTATTCTGTAAGAAACTATTCACTCATGTGAAAAGCAAAAAAAATCTAGCTCTTCCAATTTTCATTTGTTTTGCTTTGGTATCTTGGAGTGACTCAGAGATTCAATTTGTTCAAATGCATCATTTTTAGCTTTACTACTTGAGTTGTAACTAACACAGGAACTAAAGAACAATGGCAGAAGAAGAAGGCACAGAAATACTATTGGTTTTCTACCAAAATTAGGATCTGATCAAGCAAAACTGTGTGATGTAGTATTCCCTAGTGAACCAAGATACAGATGTACAACAGGGTTAAGTTGCTGGTGATATTGTTTGTTATCAGACTATGAAGCATTAGAGAGCACTCTAATCTCCCAAGGCAAGCTTGTTAATTTCTCCTGTAACACAGACTGCACTGCAACTGCACTGCAATTCTGTGCAGTTAACACCTGTATATCACTTGCTCTTAGCTCTCTTGATGCATTTCAACACTTGACAAGAGAATGAGAATCAGTTCTGATCACTTTCTTCAGAGATGTACCCAAACATCCAAACAGTAAACCTACAAACACTACCCTGAGTCACTTTACCAGGACAGAGAGAAGCCTGCACTCCCATGTATGGGCTCTGACCCCCATCCTACTTCTCTCCTAACTTATCCATTAAAACTTAGCATCCACATCAGATGATGCAATCAGAAAGTTCCCATTCCTTTTTTTTTTCCCCCTTTTTTTTTGTTTTATTGCCAATTCTTCTTTTTGTCTGGCCAAAAGCATCAAAGTGAATCAGAGGATGCAAATAGTCTATAGCTAATTCAGAAGAGAACTAACAGAGAAAAGACTCATCCAAGGGTGACTCACAACACCCATTTTATGCAGCCTTTTAGGATGAGAACAGCTGACCTTTCAGTGTTTGCCTCTTTTCCCACCCTCCCTCCTTTCCTTCTTGGCTCTATAAGTGCTTAAACAATTAAGATAGATAAATTTAAGTGAGATGAATGTCTCCCTACAAGTCAGTCGAGAAATAATATTGACGACCACTGAAAGGTAGAACTGAATTATGTCCTGATTTGATTGTAAAAGACCTTTGCAAAGTGTAAATTCTAATATTGTAGCTACTAATCTCATGAGTTGTATCTCTGCAGGCTCTATGGTGTCCTTTTTCAAAACTCAGTGTGCAGACATTCCTTTGAGAATCATTTTTAAAGAAAAAAATGTGGAATGTTTTTCACAATTTTCTGCTGATTTTTTGAAGCTGCTAAGTTCAGACCATTTTGTTTTCCATGAAAGGAAAACACATATTAAATAGAAACAGCATCAAGTCCAGAAAAATGCTTATGCCATGTTTTTCTGAAGAGGCAGAAGTATGGAAAATCAGAAAACTGGAATTTTTTAAAGCTATGTTTTTCTGAAGAGGCAGAAGTATGGCAAATCAGAAAACTGGAATTTTTAAAGCTATGTTTTTCTGAAGAGGCAGAAGTATGGCAAATTAGAAAACTGGAAATTTTTAAAGCTATGCATTTCTGAAGAGGCAGAAGTATGGCAAATCAGAAAACTGGAATTTTTTAAAGCTAAAATATGTTTAAAAGGCGGGGAGGGGAGGCTAAGAAAGGGAGACTTTGCTCTGTTCTGCACGTGTAGCCACGAAGTCCCAACAACATAGCAGTGAGAATTGAGAGTATGACTTGGCTATGACATCAGTGACCCAAAGACATTAAACTGGAATTTTTAAAGCTATGTTTTTCTGAAGAGGTAGAAGTATGGCAAATCAGAAAACTGGAATTTTTAAAGCTATGCATTTCTGAAGAGGCAGAAGTATGGCAAATCAGAAAACTGGAATTTTTAAAGCTAAAATATGTTTAAAAGGGGGGGAGGGGAGGCTAAGAAAGGGAGACTTTGCTCTCTTCTGCACGTGTAGCCATGAAGTCCCAACAACATAGCAGTGAGAATTGAGAGTATGACTTGGCTATGACATGAGTGACCCAAAGACATTAAACACCAAGACTATTATGTGCAAACTGCAGTTACAATATAAACAGAGAGAATGTATGGAAGAGTAAAAGCTGCCCCAGGATTTATCTCACTTTGCCCTGCTCACATCAAATCATCTGTGTCTACATGAGTCTGGTACCTCCCTGTAACCTTGTACTTTAGTTAGCCTTTATCACACCAATGTGTCCTCAATTTTTTTTCTTCTCTAGATTGTTGTTCTTCTGTGAGTGCTGAAGTTCTCTGGTCTTGTCTGTTCTCACTGAAGTCTTAGTGGTGGTCTGTGTGGCAAAGGCTTTTCCCTGGCTTCCTGCTGCAGAGGTGCAGCTTTAATGAGCTTATCAGAGGTTCGTTTCAATTAGCTTTCACGTCTCATGTATCCATTTACTTGCTTCTGACTTTTTGTGGGCTTACTGTTTCCTCTCACTGACTATTTCTTAAGGTGTGTCTCTTCAAAATAGACCTTTCATGGGTTCTGTCAAGACTCTCTTTTCAGGCATGTGGTCAGGGCAGAGAAAGGAAACAGTGAGGCCTCAGGTTTGCTTTATTTCAGCACAAGTTGTCTGATGCCTGAGGAGATCTGGAGCCAAGGAAGCAACTGCAGCAGGTAACATTTTGTACCTTGCTACGTTTGTCTCCAACAAACAAACCAGCAAGGGCTGGAGAAACTATTCCTTGGTGTCCTGAATAAAATGTTGATGTTATTAGCTCTTTCTATCTGTCTTTATCAATCTTTTATTCCCAAAGCACACACGAAAATGTTTCATGGTGTTTCTGTTAGCTGAGGAACTTCTTGTCAGTAAAAGGAGGCAGGTGGTGTGAATGGGAAATCAGATTTGAGGCTACAGTCTTTCATTTCTGACATTTTGTGAGGAGGGAGAAAAAAAAAAAAGTCCCTTTGGCTAAGTTTTACAGCTTCATGTATGACATTTTGTCATTAAACTTGACTCGAGATTGGGTGCTAGTTCTACCAGGGGGAAAAAAAAATATTAAAAATAAAAAAGAGAGAGAGAGAGAAATACGTCAGGGAAGCTTACATGGGAGCAACTCTCTGTTCTAAGGGATGTTCTAATGTTCTTGTCATTGCTAAAGACTGAAACCTACAGAATCACAACAGATTGTAAGAGATGACTATCATTTTTTTAAAATAAATATTGCACCATATATTATTGGAAGCCTCTCCTCTCCTCTCCTCTCCTCTCCTCTCCTCTCCTCTCCTCTCCTCTCCTCTCCTC
>WBNM01030660.1:0-24357 GCA_013399055.1 Ramphastos sulfuratus
CTTAAACCAGCACAATACTACAGTAACACAGTAACAATGGAAATTCTTAGAGAAGAAGTGATAGGTTTCATACATAAAGGGGATGTTGAAACTATATGCATGGTACATAATTTGAAAGGTAAGAGAAGGCTACCAACTAGGCAAATTATTAAACCTAGCAATTTAAAAAGAGAAAGAGAGTGATACGGAAGAAAATAGGTGCATTAGCAAACTCTTACAACAGATGGCAAAATGTGCTCAGATCCTCTAGTGGATAAAAAAAATTATATATAAACTTTCAAAGAACATTTTATGAGGGTATTACCTATAATACAGTCACTGTGACGACTGAGGAAACTATTCAGCTACATTATTTAGCACAGAGTGACAAGAAAGAATTAAAGAAAGACATTTTTCTACCTAAAAGTTCAAACAACAATCCACTCTGTATCCACTATTAAATCTCAGGGTCCAGATGGTTACCCAATAGAATTTTTAGCAAACATTTGGAGAGATAATAAGGCCTGTAACAGTAGATAATTACTTACTTCACTACACTTCAGTGCCCCCCTCATCTACATTTGTTTCAGTAACAGATTTTTTGCCAGGAAGAAAAAAAATAAAAAAACAACACAAAACCCAAAAACAACCCAGTTCCTCAGGATTTTATTTGTTAACAGTCTCCTTCCTTCTTCCCTCTAATTTGTAAAATAATCTCTGCTTTCTCAATGCTGGTATCACAGTCCAAGTGTATGCTATCTTGCTAGCCATGAACCAATCTTGACAACTTTCGAAAAGGTAAGCTTCCATTGAATATGGTGAAATTCGGTATTTTTTGTAGTAAAAAATAAACTAAAATTATACCTAGAACATGATTTTAGATTGTTTTCCTTGTTTTTTCTTATTTTTTATTTTCTTTTTGATTTGTTGTTGGTGGTGTTTTTTCATCAGGTTTTTTTGTAAACTCATTCTGTCTATGGGAATAAACTGAATATGCATTACAAGTGTAGGAGAAGATGGTAGTCTAATTCCCTACAGTAAATAATAGGAATGCTATTTTGCAATATATTCACTATTCAGTAGAAACTAACAGGGAAGGGCTAGACCAAAGGATTCAGTATCAGAAATTATCTCTGGTCTTTTCAGCATCTAATGCGGGAAAATAATCATCTAAAATCTGTTGTTTTAAATCCTTCGCTATAAAACTCCCAGTAGAATTACTAAATTCACTATGTTTTCACCTACTATTTCTTAGTCTGTAAAAATCACTAAAGTAAAATACACATACTAGGAACCAAAACCAGCATTACCATCAGCAAACTGAAGTGTGAAAGAGACATTGTTATACTAAGTTAATGGAGCTGTGACAATGTCCTAGATCTTATTGTTTGATTTTTTTTTCTTCAAAATCAAATGCATATATATAAAGTGTGAAGACACTGATGTCTTTGAGAAGTTTGTTAGAAAGGAAAGTAAATCTTAGATGTTGATGTGTTTCTTTTTTTCTGTTCATCTGAAGAGCTGGTAGGTAACCAGGTTTAGTTTTAACATATTTTAGGTAACAAATTTCAGGTGGGTGAACAGATTGTGGAATTGCTTTCTTTTTGCTTACATTGAACTGAGTTGCAGGCTGGCATAAATTGGCACTGTTTCAATTAAGCCAATGGTGCAGGACCAATTTTCAGCAGCTGATGGCCTGACCCCTTCATTCCCTCACCCTCTCAGCTGCTAAGGCGTGGGAGGGCCATTAGTCCAGTTGTTAGTGAATCATCTGGGCAAGACATTTGAAACAGTATGTTGTATAAATAGATAAAATGAGGACTAATAAAACTGGGGGGAAGAGGAAAAGATACTAAATTAAAAAAAAACCACCAAACCAACCAAACAAAAAGACCAACAAACAAACCCAACCAAAAAAAAAAAATCAGGATGGAAGACATCACTCAATGGAAAACTGAAGAATATTAGAAGTTCTAATTTGCCAATATCCTCATACTCTTAAAACAAACACAAAAAATAGGAAGGAAGAGTTGAAACAGCTGTGATGTGAAGAGCGAATTGTAATTAGTCAACCCTTTCACTTCACACCTCCTGCTTCACAAGGCTGCTCTCTGGGTAGCCACCATCCTGCTTATTTGCATCTAGCTCAGGAAACTTACATGACATCTATGATACAGATATCTCTTCAGGCCCTTTCTACCAATATTGTAATTCTGACCCACTCTTTCTTCAGATCATCTCTAGAGTATGGCTTTCCACATCCATTCATGCAGGAAAAGTCTCCATTTTCCTCTTATCACCTTGTATCACCATTTCTGAAACATACTTTTTATCTTGACAAAAATACTGCAGACAACATTTTTTTTTTTTTGTTAGACAGTCCAGGCTACTCTCTCTTTGTTTAATCTGTTCACTTTCTCCCTATTTTCTGTCATATCAAATGCAAAGGACAGCCATCACTTAGTATCACTTCTGTACATAATTTCTCACTTGCTGTCAAGAAATTAATTCTGACCCTTAGTTTAAATATCACGTTTAACCTGTATCATTAGCTCGTGAATTTTCCACTGTAATTATCCTCATGGGGATTTGTTTGGTCTTTCCTATAAAAAAAGAGACATAACATCTTTGAACTCTCCTTCAAATTGAAGAATATGGAAGTGTTGGAGCAGGTCCAGAGGAGGGCCAAAAAGATGATCAGAGGGCTGGAGCAGCTCTCCTATGAAGACAGGCTACAAGAGTTGGGGTTCTTCAGCCTGGAGAAGAGAAGGCTTCGAGGAGACCTTATAGTAGCCTTCCAATATCTGAAGGGGGCCTACAGGAAGGCTGGGGAGGGACTATTTACAAGGTCTTGTAATGACAAGACAAGGGACAATGGGTTTAAACTGGCAGAGGGGAGATTTAGGCTAGATGTTAGGAGGAAGTTCTTTCCAGTGAGGGTGGTGAGACACTGGCACAGGTTGCCCAGAGAGGTTATGGCTGCTCCCTCTCTGAAGGTGTTCAAGGTCAGGTTGGACGAGGGTTGGAAGTAGATGACCCTTGAGGTCCCTTCCAAACTTACTATTCTATGATTCTAAATTCCCCATTAAAGCACTTACTGTAACAGCTTTACAGAGAACCTGTCAATACATGAATAACAGCAATAACCAGGAGTTTGTTGTTCCCTGTATTTCTAAGGGGCTCTTTAGACTTTTTTTTTTTTTTTTCTCTTTCCCAGCATTTTGGAAGGAGAGACTGAGTCTGTTAGGAAAAGAAATAATGATGATCTGAGGACTGCTGAGGTTGATGAAATCAGGTCTTTCCACCATTGTTGGCATAAACTTGATAGACCTTGACATAGTGTTCACAGATATGAATACAGTATGTGATCACTGAAATCTGGAGACTTTCCTAAATAACTGTAGGGAAAAACCAATCCAAGTGAAAAATGCCAACTCAGCTACAATATATGTCCTTGTGAATTTATGGAGTGTTTGTGTTACCTTCAAAGGAATTGCCTTGTTACTCTCCTAGCTACAATAGAATTACCTTAAGTAGGCTGCTGTTAGTGTTAGTTATAATACTATGCAGGAGTTATATATACACATATGCATCTAGTATATGTTACTGTTATTTCTACATTACCATAGTGAACAGTTATTCTTTAGGTGTTTGTATTTTTAACCCTTCTTCCTTAACTGCAGAGAGGTTTTATTTTTAGCATGTATGACACAATTTGGCAAAACTCAAAGCAGGACAGCATTGCTGAGGCAAAGTTATAGCAGTATGTGCTGAGTCTAAGGCTACAGCCAGAAAGCAGCTATCAGTGGACAAGTAATGGTTACCATTGGAAGACAAAAAAGCCCACATGGTTACAACAAGTGGCACATTTCTTGCAGATAGTAACAAATAAAAATGGCCAGGAGTTGTGAAGATTAGTTCTTTAACCCACTGGCTTTTAATTATCAGATTTCATCCAGTTCTTTTTGAAACCCAAATTGCTTCCTATTACTACAATTGAATTTATAACTGTCTAAGAACATTTATTTAGGTTACTAACTATACCTTTAGATTTCTACATGAAAATGAGAGGAAAGTTTAGATGACACCTTCATATTCAAGGCCAAGTTTTGTGTCAATGGTAGTTCTCATTCTTAAATTTGTCTTTAGTTTTCAGGCTTTTAGCTGAGAGATGAAGTAAAATAAACCACATAGCAAGGTAACAATTAATTCTCAGCAATTAATTCTATGCCAAGCTGTCAGAAAGGGTGAAGGAATCACATTCTATTCCTCTGAGTTTCAACTCCCATAAATGCTCTGCTGCTGCAGCAAATTTTTCTGGAGATCTACAGGGTGTAATGTACAGAGACCTGAAGAACACATTTCATAGAATAATAGAATCATAAAATCACAGAATCATAGAATCACAAAATCATAAAATTATTTGGGTTGAAAAGGACCTTCAGAGATCTTCTAGTCCAATGTCACTGCAGTGATCAGGGGCATCTTCCACTAGATTAGGTTGCTTATGTCTTGTTGAGCCTGACTTCTAATATCTTCAGGGATGGGGTCTTGTTCCAGTTTGGGCCAGAAGCATATTCAATTCTGGAGAACTGAATCAACTCTCACCCCTTTTCAGNTCTTCAGGTACTAAAAGGTTGCTATTAGGTCTCCCCAGAGCCTTCTCTCCGAATTGAACAACCCCAGCTCTCTCAGCCTGTTCTCATAGGAGAGGTATTCTAGCCCCCTGGTCATTTATGTGGCCCTTCTCTGGACCCACTCNCCACCCCCCCGTTGGCCAGTAAGGTAGGCCAAAGCTGGGCCTATGAGGCCTCAGTGGCCCACCAACTCCAACACGAATCATAAGATAAGAGCGCGTGCTGCTCGGATAAGTGAAGGGGAGAGAGGCAGGGANATTGTAAGGGACCAGAAATATGTATGTTGCTCAATATCCTTGGGAGAATCATTGGGAAAATCATTTGGTTAATCATTACGTATGTGAGAGTTTGAAATTTGGCCCCCTGGAGTCAAGTAGCAGGCTTTGGGCTCGGGAGACCCTCTGCTGGGACCTGAGATCCTGGAGACTCCCTGGTAGTGAAGGTGTCAGGAACACCTGGAGAAAGGGGCAGATTTGAGAGCCCTGGAGATGGCTTTGAGCACATGATTTGCTGGCCAGTCAGGACAGGTGACAACTGCTTGACAGCAAGGTGTGAAACAGACTGAAAGACCTGTTTGAAGACTGCCTGGGGGTCACTTGAAACCTACTGGGTTTGGTGTCTGCTGGGAGAGGGCACAGTTGCTACCTGCTGTGAAGTACTTGCTTGCCATGAGGAGCCACTACCCGAGTACCTGCCTGCCATGGGAAGCATCTACCTGCCTATCTGTTGTTTCTGCCATACCTGCACCTGCCTGCATTGCCTACCTCCCTGCCCTGGTGTGTGCCCTACAGTAAGAGACAAAAGCTTCCACAAAGATGGACAGAGAGAGCTGCCATCTCACCTGGTCCCATTCCTACCCCTGTTTGTGTCATTGCTGCTCAACCACTGTGCTAGTTATTTGCAGTTGGTCAAATAAAACTTTTTAGGCCCTTGAGTCCGTTTTCAGTCTTAATTCTGTTCCCAAGGATGTAGTCACATTAAAGGTCCAACTGGGCAACAATCAGAAGTTAAGCTCTGCCGCACCTAGCACCAGCTGAAACACAAGGGAGTTTACCTTCTGCTGGGTTACCCATTGTTGGACTGTGACACCATGTCCATGTCCTTCTTGTATTGAGGGCTGCAGAGATAGATGTACTACACCAAGTGAGGTCTTACCAGGGCAGAGTAAAGTGGCAGAATCACCTCTCTTGATCTTCTAACCCTGCTTCTTTTGATGAAGTCTAGGATACAATTTGTTTTCTGGGTTGTAAGCACACGCTTGGCTCGTGGCAGTCTTCTCATCCACCTGCATTGGTAAGTCCTTTTCTGGAGGGGTGGTCCCAATTTTATCATCTCCCAGCCTGTATTGATGTCTACAGAGTTGCCCTGTTGTAGCTGAACAGTAAGCAATCCTTGCTCTGTGAAGGTATGACTGGCATTTCTAATCCTGTATGATATCATATACAAGCCAAAGCTGAATGCACAGAAGTCAGCTTAACCAAGGAAGTTGTTTATTTTCAACTTCAATGATTCTATGATTATTTCAATAAATATATTCTTGGCCTTGACTGGACATAAGTGCCCTGAAGTATGGCTACTCTCGTCAATGTAGGAAAGATAAGACGAGATGGCTTTAAAGCTGTCAGGTGTGTATTCTGGACATAGATGCAATAGGGAAGTGACAACTAGATGTTGCATGCAGAAATGAGACCAAGGCTTGCCTTATTTCTGTGCATCTGGCAGAAAACTATTGAGAAGAGACATCATCCCTGTTCTATATGGGTTTAAGTTGAAAGTGTTGATGTGGGTTTGGGAGTTACCCGCCCCCCCACACTTTGTAAAATGACCCAGGCTNAATATTTTTCCAGACTCTTAGAGTATTTACCCATAGTCCACTGTCAGACACCAAACCACAGAAATAACATTTGCCAGAAAATACCCTTCAGGACAAAGTGCTACAAGTTTTCTATAAACCAGACNCCCTCAGGACGAAGTGCTTCAAGTTTTCTTAAAACCAGCCCTCTTTCCTCTTTTTTTTTTTTTTTTTTTTTAATGTTCAGTCTATAAAGAGCAGATTTAAAGATTTCTGTGAAAGAATTGAAGGTATTCTGAAATGACTACATAATCTGAGGGGCAGTGTTAAATTAATCTGGTTGTCTTTATACTACTGCATGATGCTTCCGAACAATTTCTACTTATCCTGCAGATATTTTCAAGTGGAAAGTCTTTTCTCAGTTATGATATAATTTTATTGAGATTGAGGGTTTCTTTTTCTTTGAGGTCCTTTTCTCATCAGCAACTATTTATATATATTTGTTTTTCCTCAGTAATGAAGAAGTTGTTCTTTAATTGAATCACAACGTTAGGAGGTCAATGCCTTTCCACTTTGCTTATGAAAGCAGGTAGGAGAACATATCCCTGTATATTATATCTACTGAGGTGAACAAGAAGAGTAAGTCCAGGGCTTCAGAAGAACACTCTATTGAAGGCGTTTTCATAAAATTCCCAGTAAAGAGAAAAATGAAAACAGTTGCCTTGATCAGCAGATGCAAAAAAATAACTTTCTTGTGACAATGGAAAAATATCTCATTTTTCCAGGTCTTATGAACTAGTGGGAAACCTTGCATAAATTCAGCAGAAAAGTTGCATGTATATTGCAAAGAGAAAAACAGTCATGTATTGCGCCGTTGAACAAAGGTGATCACCTGATATCAGCAAGGAAGGACAGCATTCCTTTCATTTGGAGATCCAAAGAAGGCATGTACCCTAAAATATTTAATATTTGCAATCACTCTGGATAGAAATAAATGATACCTCTCATTTTTCTCTCTCTCTCCCCCACCCCTAGTCATCTAGCAACTCTCATAACTGGCATATGCTATGGCTGAATGACCTGGCTTCATTCACGACTAAATCAGTACTAAAACAGTCAGGATGATAGATAATGGTTGATCAATAATTGAAAAGAAAGGCTTAGAGATGTCCCATTATCTGAATAATTAATGCTTCACATGGGCTTTGTAATTCCTTAATAAAACTGACTGATTGATTTGCTTAATTCCTTCTTTGACAGGTTTATTGTTTTATTTGGAGGTAAGACTGGGGGAAAAAATTTAAAAGAAAAAAAATGACAGTAAAAACAGTAAAGACTCAAAATTATGAAGGAAGGGAAAGATTTAAAATCTTTCATAAACTAACCCTCCACTGGAGAATAGAAGAGATATTCAACAGTTAATTCTGCCTTTACATCCCACATTTCCCTGAACTTCCTCCATCTCTTGTCAACTACAAAAATGGTTCTACAAATGGAAATATTGACAATAGAAAAAATATCCAACAGGGTTTTTCCACCTTCTTCACATTTCACCTCTGTTCATGTCAGACTGCAACTGATCAAACATTATGACAAACTGTTCCATGATCACATCAAACATAGTTGAGTCTTCAACACTTTTGAATAGATTGATCTAAATGCAATGTTTAAAGCCCACTCCAATTTAACATCAATAATTACTCCAAAAGTTGGTTTCTGCCACCTCTGTGCTGCTCTGTCATAAATGAAATGTTTCCTTGTATTGGAGGGCTTACCTTAGGGAAAAAGTCTAAGCGCTAGCTAGAAATCAGCAGGCATTGTCAGATTGTTTTCTCTACTTTTCAACTTTGTTGTTTATTGTTAACTTATCTAAACTGCTGTGGAACTGACATTGTTATCTGGCATGAACTTCTCCAAATACCAGGGGGCCCACCCTTGCAACAGCTCCCTGGTTGGTGCCAAACACTGAGTTAAAAATAAAGAGTATTTATGAGGGTCAAATAATGTTCTGAGACAGATAGTTACTGAAACCTGCTCATAAGGGTCATATGAACAATTTCTACAGGATGAACATGTCCAGAGAGTGAGCAACAGTTTTGATCCAGACACTTCATGATATGGCAACAGTTGCTACTTATTTGGCTCCATTCAAAAATGGATTTATCCTCCAAATCTGAAGATACACTGTCCTAAAATTTAACTGCATGGGCCCGAACTAGGGATTAAACCAATTTCTATTGGTCTAGTGGTCCCGTTTATCCTAGACAATACCAATGTAGGCCTCAGTCAACAGCTGCTACTAAAATTTTCCATTGAAATATTACTATTATGGAAAATCTATTGATTTAGAGTTGCCTTAGATAGATTCTCTAGATAAGAAAAAAAAGACAAAAAGTGAACTGAGTCTGCTGAAAAGTGAGTAAAGACAAAAGGTTGCTTCAGCTGTTCAGATGCTGAAGGTCACTGTGCTATATCGCATGAAGGTGCTTTACAGAGAAATTGCAGGTTCCTGTGCAGACATATTTTCTGGTCTAATTTCTGTTATATGCTACTTCAGAAATCCACACTACAGGCATTGTCATGCTTTTAACAAGCAAGGGATAAGGAATATTAGGACAAGATGACCCAGATCATTATTCATCACAGTAAATGCATTGTCAAAATGACAATCATTTGTCTAATAAATTTATTTCACATTTTCCACAGGATAAATAAAAGCAAAGTTTCTGAAAATTTGAAAGTGATTGGCTGGAGGTTTGGGATGTTTGGGGTGTTTTTTTGTCAGAGTGAATTTTTTACAAGAGCTTTATCATTTTCCTTATAGTTTGGTCCCTTTGCGAGGAAAGAAAGGAGAAAGATGAAAAACATGAAAGTAAGGAATGTTGATGAGATTTATTGTAAAGTTAACACAAATTTTTATTTTAATTGCTTTAAGTTTTGATGATTCAAATAACAATGGGCTAGATATTGCATTTCTTTCTGAACCAAGGCACCCATTGAGAGTGAAAAGAAAATTTCTATAGGCAGTCTAAGATCAAACTTAGTATTCAAGAGCAGTTCTGACCTGGTGTCATGGTAGGCCTGAAAAGGTAAAGGTGGGTTTGTACATGTCCTGGCTTGTCCAGGCGTGCTCCCCTGCCCCCCTCCTTCTGTGCTGGGGTTGGTGGCCACAGGAAAGGGGACGAAAAGCCCCAGCTTCGCTTAATATGGGCAAACTGGGCAAACTGCCATCCTGATTGGCTAATCTATGTCCNTTTGCCTGTTCCCTGTATGTATACATTTCCAAACCGTGCATTTTTGAACCTTGTATATAAGTTTTGCAGTGAGATTTAATGTTAATAAACAGTTTTCATAGCTATTAACAATCTCTGCCTGGATATCAAAATTTATATCATTATTAATTTTGAATACTTTCATTACACCTGGTCCCTTAGGTATTTAAAGTATTTCTGATTGAAGTGTTGATACTGCAGTATTTTGTTCCATGATGATTTAATACAAAAAGTCAGAAAGGATATTTTTTCTGAGGAGTGAATCTGTACAACCCGGTCTGTACACTTAATCAGTTATTAAAATCTTGTTCATGTGCAGAGTATCTGAATTTCAAATGACACATTAAATTGGATGCACAGTTGAGGGAAATAATTAGAGTAAGAAATGGCTTTCTTGAGACTCATGATGAGGTTTCCAGGCTCATCATAGAGGAGATTTTGACACAACCAAGAGAATGCATTTTCATCAGTTCTTCAGCTGTATAATCCACTATTCCACTACTCAGCATTTCAATCCAGAAACCCAAGAGACTTACTGTTTCAGCACATTTCAGGCCAGTGTCTGACATCCGCATCACTCATTGTTTGACATGATCAAACCAGTTATTTAATTCTGCCTCATTTATTCAGCATAGCAGCACTCCTAAATAATAGGATAGACTTTTCAAGCTAGACAGTCTTTATGCAGAATCTAGGGTCTGAAAATTTGACACTATTTAAGTAAGATTTTATCTAGAGTTTGAAAATTTGACACTATTTAAATAAGATTTCTTCTCTGTCCTCTTAAAAATGGTGTGACAGCAAAATTGAAGCATTATCTAAGTTGCATAGTATGAAAAGAGCTTGAGTGTTTGGGAATTTTTTTTCACCAATGGTAAGAAGGATATGATTGTAAAAAGTCCAGGCAATACCAAGATATATTGAGATTACACTTCCTCCTGCATCTGTGTTAATCCTATGTGGAAGCACAGGAAAGGGCTTCACCTTTTTGGATTGACTTTTGAAGTCTAGTACTAAAGTAATGAGAAATCCTAAAATACTTGAAAAAACTTTCTGCTTAGTTTTCAAAGTAAGCTCCTAATTGAAAAATAACACCAAATGCTCATAAAATTTGTGTAGTATAATACTGTAAAACACAATTGAAATACTGAAATACTTTAAATAAAGAAGTCATTTGTACTGCATACCCATCAGGGAGTTCCACCGTAACACTTCATATATCTATGCCCTGCTCCTCAGAATGCCTTGTTCTCCGCAATTCAACTAAGTTGCCTAGTCCTTCTGTTTTCCTCTCATTGCCTCTTTGAGTCAGGTAAAAACTTTTGCAGCACATAGCATTTGATACTGTTGTTGGAATGCACTGTGATACCTCTTGATTCTGTGTACCTTGTCTAAAAAGTATTACTTCTTCACAGGCATAGAAAAGACTTGGCAGTGTCTGTCAGGGAAGCTTCAGTATCAAAGACACAGCCCCCAGAACAATATTTTGGAGAAATTAATCATCTGTCTAGTTCACTGGTACAATTTTGCTTTCACCAAGCTGAATATGTGTATGAAGATGAACACCTGCCAGTGGAATTGCATTCATTAAGGGGAAAAAAAATTAACTCTAATTTTCAATTTACCAATTAATATGTTTGTTTATGTTCTGCCTTTAAGGCATTTTGTAACAGCAAGCTATCTTATTTTGATTCTCACAAACCTCTGGAGTACAGAACAAAGATAAAATGTTTGGGTTGTTTCTCTTAATGGCAAAAAACATCGTTACATTAAGTTGCACTTTGATTGTATTGAAACAAAATTTCAATTTAAATTAAAAAAAATAACCTATCATTTCAGTATAGGCATATGTATGCATGCATATGTGTATACCTGAATAGAATTTTGGTATGGTGTGCATATATACTTATACACATACGTAGTTATGTACTTCATATGTCTATGAATATATACTCTATATTTGCATGAGCTGTATGCATATATGTGAATGTGTATTTTTATATTAATTCCTTCCAATTTTTTTGTTTTTTCACTTGAGGTATTTGATATCAGTTTCAAAAGAAATGTAATTCATACAATGAGAGCCAGTGTGTTTAAAAAGTTAATCAGTTTACAAGTTAAATGTTCTTGAAAATGTGGCATTTATAACTGACAAATATTATTACAATTACATCTTCTTTCTAGAGTTAGAAAGAAATTAAAAAATGAAAAAAGCATTGCATTTCTCTGCTCCACCATTAGACAGCCTGCAGTTTATGACTAAGAAGTGTGTGGGTTTTTTGTTTTCCATTCGTTCTGGTTTTGTTTTGTTTTGTTCATGAAGTTTTGTTTGTGTCGTGGTAGGCCTGAAAAAAGGCCAAGGTGGGCTTGTACATGTCCTGGCTTACACAGGCATGCTCCCCTGCCCCCTCTCCTTCCGAGCTGGGGGTGGTGGCCACAAAAGCCCCAGCTTCACCTAATATGGGCAGACTGGGCAAAGTGCCATCTTGATTGGCTAGTCTATGTCCAAAGGCCCATCAGTCTCGGGCTGAACTANTTCATAGTTATTAACAATCTCCGCCTGGATATCAAAATTTATATCGTTATTAATTTTAATACCATTCATTACAGTTTGTTCATTTATTTATTTGTTTGGTTGCTTTGAATTTTGTGGTTTGGGTGTTTGTGGTTTTGTCAGGTTTTTTGGGTAGAACTTAGGATTTATAAATAAAAAAGTTTCCCAGATTTTTCCATGTAGCAATATTCCCATTCTATTTAGTAGAGGGAAATAATCCTTGAGAATTTATAAATAATATAAATGTGTAAGTTGTGGTTTTATTTTTTTTTTTTTTTGAGATTTTTTTTTTTCCTAGGGGAAATAATAACATCCAGTGATGCTAGAGATTCTGTGGCTACCATGTATGAATCAAAGCCATGCTTAATTTTTTCTGGTTATAAACTTGAGCTGAAAAATGCAAAACTATAGTAGTTGCAGAGAAGTTGATCCTAAGGAAATGAGATTTTGGAGCTTTATCTGTGGGTTAACGCTTTGATTTCAAAGGAATGACTGATCATGTTGGTGGATAGGGTAACATTTACATGCAACAGAATTAAGTGGTTCACAGCATTACTGGAGAAATGTTTTGAAAAAATGAGAAATACAAAGCCTGCCTAAGTCTTTGGTCCAAATGAAGCAAGTTGGAATTTAAGGAGCTAGAAACTGTACAACAGAGTAATGGGCAAGATTTCTGCAGCCTACAAAAAAAAGACATTTCCTTTCCTACCTAGAGACAATACCTATGGGTTGATCTATGTATTCACGCTCTTACTTGACTATTAAGGATATCAAATATTCAAAGCATATTATCTGGAAAACTATTAAGCATAGCATTTGTGGAAATTTGATTTAATGGCTCAGAAAGGTGCATAGTAGTGATAATGGTCTGAATGTATTTAATGCGTAACATCCTCTTGCATCAATGGCCTTTAATAGACACATGAACACCTACAATCAACAGGTAAATGGTTCAGACTTACTGGACATGTGTATATAAACAACACTGAATACTAATGACTATATCAAAATTTACAAAACTAGAAACATCTGTATCAGCCTGTCAGATAGGTTTTCAACATGTATGAAAGTTTCTATACCTATCTCAGCTCAACCTTTTTAGTGTTGACAATTGCCAAGGAGAGCATTGATCCATATCACATTTCAAAATAGAATCATGTAAACAGTTAACTGAAAATTTGTGAAACCATAAATTGCTTTCCACTTAAGAATTTCCGAGCTGTTGTTTATTGAAATACAAATCACCAAGTCCCACATCCTTCATAACCAGAATTTTAAAATTATTTTCACAGACCAAATCATCTCACTGCTTCAGTACCTGACAGTTGAGAGCTCTGTAACTTATGGTATTGATAAATTATTCCGGTTCCTTCCTATAATACAGTCCTTACTGACTTCAGACAATAAAGAGAAATGAACTGATTGCAAGGACGTAAGTTTTGTAGTTCTGCATATGTTCACTCATAATACAAAGTGTGGAGCAACAGAAACTCAACAATTTGCACATTCCATGTTTTCAGAGCTCACTACAGAGCTGTTTCTGTCCTGTAGCATTAATAGAGCCTCATATAGTTGTGAATTTACCTAATGGTTTAGTGTGAAAGAAAGCAGTTTCAGGTCAGCTTAAAAAAATTCTTCACTCTCCATGTCAATGCAAAGAACAGAAAACAGTCATAGCAAAATCTCTTGTAGCCAGTTCTCTTCTCCTTCTGTGCAGTCCTCTCCTCCTACATGAGCCCCACATCACAGACTGAGTCTGAGAGCTCTTGGTCTAAGTTTTCCTAGGCTCCCAAAAGAAATGATGAAACATCCTTTTTGTCTGCCTAGTCCTCTCATAAAAATAAAAGCAGTATGTTGGATTTGGACCTAGTTTATGTAACTCTTTTCCTACCTTAATCTGGCTGCAGGCTGATCATCTTCCTAAATCTCAGTTTGCTATATTCTTGGAAACTTCTCTTACCTTTGGGAAATTCTTTTCATCTTAGCTCCTCTAGTTTTATTCCATTTGATGTTTCTCCTCTTGACTGGTAAATATCCTCACAGCAGATGAGTGAAGGAAGTGTCACTTTAAGTTAAATGATGCCACTGCAGCACTAAAAACAACACAGCCCATTACAGAAGTCAAAAGCCCTGTAGGGAACCCTAGGACTAGGAGTATGTAGTGTCCATATATTGATTACTTTCTTCTAAGATATTGAGCAAAGAGTATATTATATTATGACTCTAGCAAATCGTAGAGTATCAAGTCCAAGGACTTCATGTGGTTTATGCTTTAGGTTTCTTTAAACACTGGTGAGCTTTAAAAACACACTACATTTCTTGTTGGTGCTAAACCAGTAATCTTTTGTTTAGGTTTGTTTGATTTCACATTTTTTAAAAGTTTTTCACAGGAAATAAAATCTCTCTTAATGTGTAGCACAGAGGGACTAATTATTCTGAGCAAACATATAATCATAGCATAATTATAATCCAAGTTGGCCAGAATTACATCTTATATTTTGGCTAAATTAATCTATAAATTGCTATTTAAAAAAATCATCTTATAATTAACACTGTTAGGAGTTTTGCTTATTATTTACATCTAATGGCTCTAGTCACACATTGCAGCAAGAGTACAATATGGAACAAAAGTGAATCCCACCTCAAATAAACTAGACAATGAATTTAACGAGTAGTAGCTTGACAGGTAAATACAAGAAAACGGCAAGATAAGATTTACAAGCCAAGAATGTTGTTATAGCCTCCAAATAAAAACTCTATTTCATTTTCCATAAAACCTGGAATTAGATATATTAATTTATTTTGTTAAAAGCATAACCGACCTCGGACCTAAATTTTGAAAACAGGTTAGTGATTTTTATTGCATTTATTTCCAGGTATATAGCCATGACTACTTAAATGAACTAGATGTTCAGCGCATAGGAATAAAGGCAAGTGATAAAACAAGGTAACCTGAATCACTGTTAATTTTTTAAAACTCAGGCTATACTTATTAATGAAAGTCAGACCACTTCATTCTAAGGTGAAGATGTAACTGCATGCAAAGTTACAAGAGAGTCCATTCAAGAGTCTGAAGAAGTTCAAAATTACTCCTTTGGGATATTTTATGGATGACTCAATCTTTTTATTCCTTTCTCACAAACATCTCTGCATTAACACTGCTAATTTGGGTGCATGTAAATTTAAAGCATGATTGTGTGATTTGATGTGTCTCATTACTTAATAGAACAGCAATAACAGCAATTTAAACCAAAGCAATTTATTACCATTTTCTTTATTGATGATGTCATTTATGATAGAAAAGTTAATCAAAGTGTGGTTATCTTTTGCAGACAGCTCTGTTTAAACTTTGATTCCCTAAATGAACTACTTTTGTTTCTGGTTTAGATGGGAAATAAAAGAGTTCCCACCTCTCAGAAGTAACAAAACACTGGAAGACCAGGACTTAAGTCAGATCCTCTCTACTATTCACTGCTGATTTTTGAGAATCTGATAGATTCCATCCAAATTTGAACTTCTTTTCACAGAATCTTTTCACAGAATCACTAAATCAATCGGGTTGGAAAAGAACTTCTAGATCAACCTATCAACTTCTAGTCCAACCTATTACCCAACATTATATATTCAACTAAAATCATGGCACTTCCAGGGACAGGGATTCCACCACTTCCCTGAGCAGCCCATTCCAATGGCAAATCACTCTTTCTGTGAAGAACTTCTTCCTAACATACAATCTAACTGTTCCCTGGCACAACTTTGGACTGTGTCCCCTTGTTCTGCCACTGATTGCCTGAGAGAAGAGACCAACCCCCACCTGGCCACAACCTCCTTCCAGGTAGTTGTAGAGATCAACAACGTCTCTGCTGATCCTCCTCTTCTCCAGGCTAAACAACCCCAGCTCCCTTAACCTCTCCTCATAGGGCTTGTGCTCCTGACCCCTCACCAGCCTTGTTACCTTTCTCCAGATAAGTTTGAGCATCTCAAAATCTTTCTTAAATTGAGGGGCCCAGAACTGGACACAGTACTCAAGGTGTGACCTAACCAGTGCTGAGTACAGGGGCAGAATGACTTACTTTGTCCTGGTGGCCACACTATTCCTGACACAAGCCAGGATACCATTGGCCTTGGCCAACTGGGCACACTGCTGACTCATGTTCAGCTGGTTGTCAACCATGTAAAGGATTAACCCTCCTGGGTGTGGGGAGTGGTCAGAAATTGACCCCATGTCCGCTCAACCCCAGGTGTAGAGCTTAGCCCACTCCTTCTCGTGGCCTGCGTGCCTGATGCCACCCTTGTTTCTGTTCTCCTGTCTTACCACGTGGCCAGTCTCTACCATGTGGTGGACATCTATTGCCATCCCCCTGGTTGTATATGTATTTTGTATCTTGNTTTGTATCTTGTTTTCCCTTCCCTATACCTATTTGTAACTCCCCTACCTTAAATACCTTTTATTTATTGTTAAAGTTTTTTTTTCCTTTAACTTCCAAATCGTAGCTAGACTGTTCTTTGGGTGGTTTTACCCCTTCTGTCTCCTCCTTTCTTTCTTCCTTTCCAAAAGGGGTGGGAGAGAGGAAGGCATCCTACTGTTATTGTATTGGTTTCTGTTAGATATATTTTGATTCCCCTCGGAAATTTAAAATCAAACCAATACAAACCAGTACTCCTGGATCCTTTCTGCCTGGTTGCTTACCAGGCACTCTGTCCCCAGTCTTTAGCGCTGCATGACATTGTTGTGGCCCAAATGAAGAAGCCGGCACTTGGATTTGTTAAATCTCATGACAGTGGATTGTGCCCATCCATCCAGCTTGTCAAGGTCCCTCTGCAGAGTCCTCCTACCCTCCAACAGGTTGATATTTGCTCTCAACTTGGTGTCATCTGCAAACTTACTAATGGGGTACTCAATTCCTTAGTCCAGATCATCTATAAAGATATTAAACAGGACTGGGCCCAGCACTGATCCCCGGTGCACACCACTAGTGACTAGCCACCAACCGGATGTGGCACCATTCACCACCACTCTCTGGGCTCAGACATCCAGCCAGTTCTTAGCTCAGAGTCCCCCTGTCCAAGCCACGGGATGCCAGCTTTGCCAGGAGTTTGCTCCAACCTGGTCTATGCTAGCCTCATTATCCATTTCCTTCTCTGAATTTTCCCCTTTCCTGAACAGGTCTACAGTGCTGTTCCTTTGTTTTCTCCACTGATTTCTGCTAATCTCTGTAATTTAATTTCCAGTGATGCAAGATTAACATTTAAGCAGTTGGTTTATAATTTGAAGGTACTTGTTCTTATGTAATTGTCTCAGGAAAATAAAACACAATAAAACAAAGCAAACCAAAAACTACCAATCAAACAAAAACCCTAAACAATAACAACATCAAACAGGCAAACTCCTAACACTTCTATGGACTTTTATTTTTTTTCTATCACTTAATGTTCCAGGTTGGGAACTATAGGGTTAAAAATCATCTAGGGACTAGAAAATTGTTACTCAATCCCATAATTCTGCTTTTTATAAACTCACAGCAAGGCCAGCTTGTTCTCCTTTTCTCCTCCTCCAGTCCTGCGTTGGGTGGGAGCTGCTTTTATCTGGACAAACATGTTAGGAGTAGGTCTGTTTTGGGGCCTCCAGAGGCTTGTGTTTAGACCTATGGATGGCAGAGGTATTGTAGGGAGAGGATTGGAACACTGAGGATTGTAGGTTTAGTTTTGGTTTGGGGGAAAATTCAAGGGAGTTACTATGGATGTTGTATCTGCTTTGTAATTTCTTTCTGTATCTCTCTCTTCAAATATAATTCTGTTTTCTCTCCAATTCGAGAGCTTCAGTCTGTCAGCTCTTTAAAAAAAAATGACACTTAACCAAAGAGTGAGTCACAGAAATTTTTGAGAACTCTGCAGAAGTAGGTCAAAATTTCTTTACTGGCAGTATTCCTCGATTCCTTGTGTCTTTTATCTTCTCCTTGTGAGGCCTTGCATAAGACCTCCACATGTAGCCAAACAGCATTGCACTTGATTTCAGTTCACCAAGGTGTTTCTGTCAGTGCTTTTTCTTACTTTCAAGACAGGTACTGTGTTGTTCCTCAGTCAAGGTGCAGAAAAGGATGTGACAAGATTTTACTGACTTTCTGATTTCTCTTTTCTGGCCAGTGATAATGGACACTGGAATAAAAAAAGGAATGACAAATCTTAGGACCTGTTGACCAGGCAGAATTCTGTCACACGTAGGTGTCGTGGTAGGCCTAAGCAGGCCAAATTAGGCTTGTACATATCCTGGCTTGCCCAGGCATGTTTTTCAGCTCTCCCTCCTTCTGTTTCGGGGGGAGCAACCGGGGGAAAGAGGACAAAGAACCTGGAACCCCTAAGTCTGGGGTCTGCGGCCTGCCCAGCAAACGGTGTAAGCAAGGTACACAGGGTTGCCTTGTGCAAGGCCTGNCCGCAAAACCTTCTCTTCCAGTTTAACCGAGTTCAATTAATGTGTATACTCACTAGTTATTTCTAGATCCTGTATATAGTTTCCAGAATGATGCAAGAACCTGTTATTATTATTATTTTGGTGATCAGGGTGACGTGAGTTCTGAATATTTAATATTAATAAACTGTATTAATATTTTTAAAATATCATCTCACAGTAATTAATTACCCCTCCATTACAGTACGCTCAACTTGTGACTTGACATAAGATGTTTAATCTCTTTGTAGTTAAGCCCCATCTGAAAAATGGATGTCAGGATATTGCTGCAGCAGGAGAGTGAAAGAGTGCTGCTCGCTGCTACAGATGTGAGAGGAAAAGAGTGTATAATTAATAGCTAACTAGCAGCTGGATGGCAAAATTCATTGGATGGTAGCAGTGGTAATTCATTACTTCAGTCCAGGGATGAAGAAAAGGCCCTGTATCATTAAGCAGCCAGGAAGCGAGTCTGTAAATAGGGAAAAAACAGTGAGATGGAGAATCATCCTTTTTCAGTACACTGAAGGGAACTGACCATACTCTGCAGATGAAGGAGCTATTTGAAGCTAAAACAACAATTCAATTCATTTTCATAATTATTATTTCAGAATTCCTCATACTATGTATAGCAAAATCTGCTTTACTTGTCTATTCCTCTTTTGACCTCCCTTTTGTGCTCCATATTTGCATTAGAAGTTTCTTACAAGCTCTCTTCAGAAAGTTCACATAGGTGTCCTGTAGGTCGTGATTCGAACAGTCTCACTGACCAGTTATGGTAAATATATTCTTCCTTCCTAATTGTGTCTAGTTTAAGATGGACTCTCATAACCAGATTACTTACTTTACCCCATGAAGTTAATTCTTAGAGCTGCCATGTGTGATACAACCAAATTTTTCTTTGGTTCTGTGACTCACAAATTGAGTATCCTTTTTCCACTCTCTGATTCAGAAATGAAGAAAAATGTATCTAAGCATTCCTAATGCTCTTTCCTGTCTCCTAGATGACAAACATTTAAAAATCAAATGGCAATATGTGTTAGAGGCATTTGGTATCTACCACCTGATTGTTATAAGGACATGGTAAGAGAGCCCTTCTGTACTTATAAAGTCTATTTAAAAAAAAAAGAAAAAGATCACCTTCTGCTGTTTAAAATTAAAAACTAATTCAGTTGCTGCAATCAGCACAAGGCAAATTAAAACATTTACTTGAAATAGGCAGTATACTAACATAAATTATATTTGTATCTCATATGGATGCTCTTCGCTGTGTCTGCCTGGTTACTCTCCATAACCTATGTAGTGCAGTGTCCTAAATCTTAAAATGCTCAGCCAAGGAAACTTCTACAGTAGGCGACTGCAGACAAGTACATATGTTGTCAGCAAAAGCTGTGCTTTCTTTCAGTACAGAGATCCACTGGGCATGAGAAAATCCTAGGAAAAAAATGAAAAAAAATGTGTCAATCTAGATTCCTTCCAAAATTCTGAATTCTTCTTTGAAAAGATGAGGACTTGAGGAACATGTACACCTGGCAGTTCTATGAGTACTGCACTGGAGTTACTTTGAAATAGCGATGAAGGTTGTTAGTAGAACAGCCAATGTGCACTGTTTCAGGTAGTTTATAGTTACTGTCACTTTTAAATCCAAATATTTAACTCATATTTATATCTCCACTTTTTCTTAGTCTAAAGACCAGGACTTGTACTCATCAACATAACTTTGCATGCTTATGAAGGCAAAGAAAAAGAAAGGGAACCTGCCAGCATGCTCTATTGAACGATTCTCATGTAAAATACATGATAGATGCTGCTGGGGATGTGAAAAATCATGAGTTTTGAGTTTTGACTGTATTGTAAACTAATTTTCCAATCTATATTAAAATATAAAAATTGTTTTTTCAGCCCTTGCAGTCATGGAAGAGAGAGGGGGTGGTGCATTTTCATCCCCAGGTCTCAGGTGAATGATAATCTTGTTCATCCTCTGGCAGAACACAAGCATTATACTGAGGTTTTGTTTAAATAAAAAAAAAAAAATCAGCTGTGTTAATTAAACCATCATCAGCCCACTCCAGCAATGGGCTTTCTGGGACTATACTTCATGTTAGGATCTGTAGCAAGTGATTTTCTATTAAATTGTTGAAAACAGTTTCAAGGTATCACTTCAGGAAGATAAAACAACTTTTTCAATTTATTCCTTCACTTAAATGAGAAAATGGAGTATTTCCAGGAAGAAACATGCATGGGTTATCAGGTGAATGAGGAAGGGTACCAGCAACAGAATTTGTTAAAAAGTGTTAGAGTAGTAGGATTATTTATTTCTATGTTCCTTTTTGGAACATTTTTTTGGGGAATATAAGGATTGCATTGTAACTCCTGTCATTAATCTCAGTCTTCTTCTATTGATTTGCCAACTGATACACTGTCATAATCAACCTGATCTAGTTGAGGATGCCCCTGCCTATGGTAGAGGGTGTTGAACTAGATGACCTTTGAAGGTCCTTCCAACCCAGAGGATTCTGTGATTTTGTGATTATTAATCATTATTTAACACTTTTCTTTTTCCTCTCCCTGGGTTTTCATTTGGTACTGTTGTAGAACTTTAGTAGATTCTTATACTGTTCCTTTATCCTGTTGAAAGTACTTCCTTACTTCCAGCTACTTCATTTCACTCCAAATGTATGAATAAAAAGCAAAAGTGCAAATGGTTATAGAATAAGTTAAATCCACTAAATAAAATATATAGAAAAATTAAAATATATAGAAAAATTAAAAGCTCCTACTACACAGACAAATGCATATTTTATTATTTCCTCCTTACAGTATTGTTAAAAAATGCATAACCTTTTGACTCATGTATATTTCCTTGAGGAAAGTACTCTTTAGCTCTGAGGCAGGATAAGTAGAATGTAATGTGGTAGCTGTAAGGTACCAACATGTTTTCCCATAAGAAGTGGAGTAAATGAGCACATAAATTCCATATAAACTGTTGGCATGTCAGATATGCTAACACTGGGTAAGCTACTGCCCTGAAGCCTCACTAAGTTATTCACTAATATTTTTCAAATAATGCACTTCAAGAACTAATACAGCTTGTGTAGAATCAACGCTCAGACTACCCTCTTTCTGACCAGCTCAGCCACCTGCATTCCTGTGCCAGGTCTGAAGAGAGATGAAATCCAGCTGATCTCTTCTGTTTGTGATATTCTCCCTGGTATCTAAAAAACAAGAGATCTATGGTAGAGCTAGGAGTTAAACCACATTTTCTGATATATTATCTTAGTTTAGGATTCATCTCACTTAGCTTCAGATATCTACTCAGCAGACCTCTGCCTTGAAGCAAGTCACTCCAGGCTCTGTAGTTACTTGTTGCAGATAACTGGGTTGCTGAATTCTTTTAAAGAGTAATTAATCTGATCTACTCTAGCTGTGTGCTTTAGCTGACATGCATCATACCTCAAAAGAGCCTAGAGAATTTAACAGACATCAACACCTACATTATGAATGTCTAAGTCAGAAGACATAAATCAGCTTCTGAATATATTCAGCCCTCTAAAATAATCATTCTGCGATTTAAAAAATCAGATACAAAGACTTAGGGCTTTCCAGCAACCCATACCAAACAATCCACATCACCTTTTTCACTCGTGAGATAGGAAATTGGCAGACAGTTTGTGTTTCTCTGTAGGGGAGAACTATGATCTGGAAAAGCTGGAGACAGAAAGACAGAATAGAAAAACTGATCTTGACAAACTTCATGCAACCTTCAAACCCAATTAAATTCCAAATATGACACATGATGGAAAGGTCAGGAATTAGGTATAACTTTGCTAGACCAAACATTTGTGATTATGTTTTACCAGGTCCATTTGCTGTACTATCTGTTTCAAAGTATGCTTCTTGAGATAGAGTCATATTGACTTTACAATAAAAACTTCAGTATGTTAACAAATATTTCTTGAAAAAAACATATAAACATACAGTTACAAAAAGAGGAGTCTCAGGGGAGACCTTATTGCTGTCTACAACTACCTGAAGGGTGGTTGTGGCCAGCAGGAGGTTGCTTTCTTCTCTCAGGCAACCAGCACCAGAACAAGAGGACACAGTCTCAAGCTGTGCCCGGGGAGGTTTAGGCTCGAGGTGAGGAGAAAGTTCTTCACTGAGAGAGTCATTCGCTACTGGAATGGGCTGACCAGGGACATGGTGGAGTCACCGTCCCTGTTCAAGGCACGTTTGGATGTGGCACTTGGTGCCATGGTCTAGTCTCGAGGTCTGTGGTAATGGGTTGAACTTGATGATCTTTGAGGTCTCTTCCAACCTTGCTTATACTGTGATGCTGTGATACTGTGAAAGAAGATGGCAAGAAGAACTCCTTTGTTAAAATTGAAAACCTTTTTTACTTGTTCCTTCATATTTTTTGAATGTATTTTAGGACAGGAAAACCTTTATCATAAAAATCACTGTAATAAGGTGGAACATTTACTGACCACCTTAGGTTTCTTCCTATGTTCTGGGGTGTGACTCAGTGTTGATGGAAGACAAACAACATCAGTTTGAGGCAGCTAAAATACTTTGAACCAACAAAAGCAATGAAACTCTTCACACTATCCCTTCCTTTTCAAGGTCATGTGTTCTCAGTTGGCCTCTTGAAACATGCACACAACTAAATTATACAGGCATATCATTGTTATCATAAATACATTATGTACTCCTATTTTCATAGTTAATGTAAGAGGGTCAGAGATAATTTTTACGTGAATAAGGCAGGTCAGTAACCTGGAAAGGTTGAGGAACACTGTTTTAGATAGATGGACAAGGAAAGTCTTCATGACCGAGTTTCAAGTGCTGACGAAGCATTTTAATTTGTGGGAGAAAATAAGCTAATCTGAAGATAGTTTCTTAGATGCTATCAACAAGCTATTTATCATTTCTACATATCATTTTCCCATGTGACACAGATGTTCCAAAATAATTGTTTTTAATTTGAATTCTTAAAAAATGCATAGTGAATTATTATTATTATTATTAATTAATGAAGCAGGATAGCTTAAAGCTTTAATAAACCGAAGACAATTCTTTTGATGTCTTGAGTGAGAGGATCTTTATGAATTTAGTCAGGTCAAATGGAGAACAAAGTAGCCAATATGTCTCTGAGTCAGGTTTACTCTTCCAGTTTGTTTTGTACAATCCATTGTGCAACACTGGTCTTTGATGGAGGTTTTTAAAAAGCGTTGTGGTGAAACAAAGAGTAAGACAGCATTATCACAGTAGAGGCCTCCAATTCCAGTGTATATGCTCAGTAATAGTTAATCTAATAAGTGTCTAAATTTCAATTGCATCTCACTTTTAATCATAATTTTACTTTTATATTGTTACATTGTCCTGGTAGGCATAAATCCTGCCAGGCTGGTTTAAACCCTTGCTCAGTCCTCCTTCTGTTCAGGGTCCAGAAGTNTACATAAACAGATGTGTCCTGGTTGTTGCTATTTTTTTTTCCATTTAGAACTTCTTAGATTCCTACCTCCACACTAACATTAAAATAATCAAATCTCTAATAACTATGTTACCCAATATCAGGAAGTATGCTGGTGATGTTTCATTATATCATGTAACTATCTTGACATCAAATAATGCTATCATTCAAGTACAATGATACTAATATGAAAAGAGAAAACTACTGTTTG
>WBNM01030661.1:0-48946 GCA_013399055.1 Ramphastos sulfuratus
GGAAGGAGCTGGACTCACGGAGGAGAGAAGGAAGGAACTGGACTCATGGAGGGGGGAAGGAAGGAGCTGGACTCACGGAGGGGAGAAGGAAGGAGCTGGACTCACGGAGGGGAGAAGGAAGGAGCTGGACTCATGGAGGGGGGAGGAGGGAGCTTGGACGCCCTACTCCAGATGTGGCTTCCCCAGTGCCAAGAAGAGGGAAATAATCACTTCCTTCGACCTGCTGGCTCTGCTCTTGCTAATGCAATCCAGTATCCATTAGCCTTTATTGCTCCTGCTCATACAAGAGCATAAACCTCTTTACTAGCCAACTGCCTTTATGGCTGAGCTGCTTCTGCAGCCAGCTCAGTTATTTACTTTCTTAGAGTTCCCCAAAAGTTGAGGACAGGTCTTGCCAAAAGAGAGTGGTCACACAGAGGCACCACAGCAGCAGGGGCAGGACTGGGCTCCATGAGCAGCAAGTGGGGCTTGGCACAACCCCACAGCCTTAGCAGCTGGAGTGAATTTTGCTGTGATACCACTAAAAACAGCTTGAGTGCTCCTCACCCTTTTAGAGGCAGAGCTTCATTTTAGCTTAAAATCCTCTCCTGAAGCATGAGAAGGTAGCAGAGTTTGGAGCCCCAGATGCTGCTGAGCATTGTTTTGGGGTGAAAAAAGTCACTTGAAAGAAGTAAACACAAAGGCCCAAGTGAGAGGGTTGCAGCTATATGATGTTTAAGGTCCCTTCCAACCCAAAGCAGCCCCTGGATCTAGGAGCTGTTGTCTTGCTAACGCTCATCCAGGCTGCCAGGGGTGGGGGATCAGATCTGTGGCCTCTTCTCTGGATGAGCTGAGGAAATGTTGGAGTCGTTTTGCTCTTTCCTGCTTGGGAACAGGAATCTGCAGTCAGGAGAATCGCTGTGGTTGGAGACCTTTAACATCATTGAGCCCAGCCTTGGTCTGACTCCAGCATCCACCTTCACCCCTCCTGAGAAAGCAGCATGGAAGCACTCTGGCCTCCAGGGACTGCTCCTCTGCTAGAAGTGATGTCACTTGTGGTATTTCATCAAAACTGCCGGGCTGGGCGGGGGGAGGGAGTGAGGGTTTCATTCCAAGCTGTGCTTCACGTGTCCAGCCCATGGGTCAGAGAGCTGAGGCTGAGCAATGCTGCCAAGCAGCCTTTAGAGGCTGAGCAGGGTTTGGTGTTTCAGAGGCCTGCTCCTCAGACTCTGGAAGCAGGCAGAGATCCCTCTGAAGTATTCTGTGTTTGAAAACGTTGGAGGGCAAAAGAGCACTGAGCTAGTCAGCAAGCCTGCCAAAACAAACTGTCAGAGGGGAAGGGAAGTTTGCAGGCACAGAAATGGAGGAATTCTGCTTTGTTGATCCTGTGTGGGACACACCAAGAGGTCCCCTCCCTGCTTTGCACCCCTGGTGAGTGGGGAGACCCTGGAGCATGGTTCTTAGGCCAAGCAGCAAAAGCACCCCAAGCTTTGAGATAGGAGAAGGGGAGTTTGGGAGTGGGAAAAAACAAACAAACAATCAATCTTCCTATTTAATTTATATAAGATTATATTAAATATATATATGCAAAAAAAAAAAATCTATGAAATCATAGACACAAATATTTTATGGCCATGGTAGTGCTGGGTTGATGGTTGGGACTCCATGACCTTAGAGGTCTTTTCTGACCAAAACAGGATTCTAAATGTTAAAATGGACAGGAAAATAGATAAAAAATAGACATATATATCTATTAAAAGTTATATTTATATACACCAATATGTGTATAAAATATATCTACCTGATATAGACACAGGCACAGAATCTAAATTTATATTATAAGGCTGAGAGAGTTGGGGCTCTGCAGCCTGGAGAGGAGAAGGCTTCCAGGAGACCTTGGAGTGGCCTTGCAGGATCTGAAGGGGGCTACAGAAAGGCTGGGGAGGGACTATTGAGAAGGTCTGGGAATGACAGGACAAGGGCAATGGGTTTGAAGTGGCAGAGGGGAGATTGAAAGTGGATGTTAAGAGGAAGTTGTTTGCAGTGAGGGTGGTGAGACACTGGCACAGGTTGCCCAGGGAGGTTGTGGAGCACAGAAGCACCCAACCTGATCTTTGATCACATTGGGTGCTTCTGTGCTCCACAACCTCCCTGGAGGTGTTCAAGGCCAAGTTGGATGAGGCCTTGAGTGACCTGTACTAGTGGGAGGTGTCCCTGCCTATGGCAGGGGGTTGGAAGTGGATGAGCTTTGAGGTCCCTTCCAACCTTCCCATTCTATGATAATAGCAGTGGTGGTTATTTTAGAAGGAGGCACACAATGGAGCTAGAAAAGGGCCTCTCAAAACTGCCAGACTGGAGAGCAGCAGCCGAGGTGTAGCCTTTGGAGACCTGGAGGATGAGGCAGAATGTGGAGGGCAGAAGGGAAGAGTTGGCAGTGGGAGAACTTTTGGCCCCGTGTGCAGGCGGAGCAGCATCCTGAGCCTGCCTGCGTCAGCAGGGATCTGAATGCTTGCAGGTATTAGCACGGGGATGCCAAACCGGCACCTTTTGGGGAACGCCCCCCGGCTCCCCTGCTGTGTTGGTACCGGTTTAGGTTTGCCCTGGGCTGCGTTTGCCTCTCCCGAGCAGCTCCGTGGGCAGGCAGCGAGCTGCGGCTGCGCCCAGCGCCGGCAGCCTGCACCGCACCGCGCCCGCAGCTCCGGCAGGCTGCACCTCTGCTGCCCAGCCCGGGCAGGGCGAGCGAAACTCGGTGCTGTGGGGAGCGGAGGCAGGAGGAGGAGGGTTAAGGGAGCGAGGGCGTTGCTGGCTGCCTGATGTCATGGAGGCAGGCGGCTGAAGGGGCCCTTTGTTGGCAGCCGAGTCCCAGCAGCTCTGCCTGCACCCAGCGCCGGCGGCATGCGGGCAGCTGCCGCCCAGCCCGGGCAGAGGTGAGCGCCCAGCGCCCGGCTCGCTCGGGTTCGCCTTTTTTTTAGCCCTTTTCTTTGTGAATTTAGCTTTTTTGGAGTCTCCCCTCTCTCCTCTCTCCCGCCAAAAGAGTTGGGAAAGGAGGGAAGATGGCTGGAGCGAACTCCCCGGGCGGAGAGATGCGGGGCCCCAGGATTTTCCGCCTCCCGGGCTCGCCCATGTAATGCCTTTCAGTGCTGGATTGCTTGGGTTTTCCCTGGATATTTTCTTGTAGACCTTTCCTGGATGTTGTGCTTTAGACCTCCCCTGGATCGTTTTAGACTTTTCCTGGATTTTTTTGCAACTTTTCCTGCGTTTTAGACTTTTTTTCCCCTCCCCCCGCCCCGGATTGTTTTAGCCTCTCAGCAGATTTCTTTTGGGGACTTTTCTTGGATGTTTAAAGACTTCTCCTGGATATTTAAAGACTTTTCTTGGGAGTTTTTAGACTTTTCCAAGACTTCTTGATTTTTTCCAAGACTTCTCCTGGATTCTTCAAGACTTTTCCTGGGATAATTCAAGAAGCTGAAGCAGGGAGGGGGGGAAGGGAAACTAAAGAGCCAAAGCCAAACTAACAAATGAAAATGTTGGAGATTTGCTTGAAATTGGTGGGTTGCAAATCCAAGAAAGGGCTTTCCTCTTCCTCCAGCTGCTACCTAGAAGGTGAGTACCCAAAGGGGGTCGAAGATCAGGGGTTGAAGATCAGGAGGTGCCCACACCACGGGAGCCAGCTGGAGCCCGCTCTGGCTCTTGGGCTCCCATGGTGTGGGCACCTCCTTGACCCCCATCACCACCCCAGGCACAACTTTTCTCCCTTCTTTCAAGTTTTGGGAAGCCTGAGGAAGCTTTTTCATGTGGGGTTTGATGGACTTGAGCAGTCTATAGAGACCCCCCCCCAAGTGCCTTCCATTAGCTGCAGCCTCCAAAGGCAGCGCAGCTCTACCATTTATGGTTGTAAAATGTCAAAAGGGATCTTCTTGCTGAGCCCATAAACAAAGCCTCATCTCCAAGCCTCTCTTTTTGTTAACCCTCTCATATTTTCAAGGGAGAAGAGGATGGTGAGATGGAGATGAGTCCAGCAGGAAAATATTTTCAGCCTGTGGTCATCACTTTGCTTGGCCTCTTGCGGGTTTGCCTTGCAGAGGCGTTCGTGGGACTGAGTTTTCCCCAGGGGTCTGCTTTGGAAAGGTGGTTTTGGAGGCACACTCAGGAGGGCTGTAGCCACTGAGGTGTTAAACAGGTGGATCCAACTAGTTCAGAGTGGAAGCTGGGGGGACAGTCACTGTGCTGGGATGGGGGACTTTGGGCTGAGGGCTTGCTTGGTGTGATCTTGGGTTTGGGGCTGAGGTCTTGCTTGGTGTAACCTGGAGTTTGGGGCTGAGGTCTTGCTTGGTGGAACTTAGAGTTTGGGATTGAGGTCTTGCTTGGTGTAACCTGGAGTTTGAGGCTGAGGTCTTGCTTGGTGTAACCTGGAGTTTGAGGCTGAGGTCTTGCTTGGTGGAACCTGGAGTTTGAGGCTGAGGTCTTGCTTGGTGGAACTTAGTATTTTTGGGCTGAGGTTTTGCTTCATGTGACCTAGACTTTGGGGCTGAGGTCTTCTTGCCTGGTGTAACCTAGTTTGGGGCTGAGGTCTTGCTGGGCATTGTGCCTTCCCTTGCAGTGTTCAAGGCCAGGCTGGAGGAGGCCTTGAGCAGCCTGGTCTAGAGGGAGGTGTCTCTGCCCATGGCAGAGGGCTTGGCACTGGATGATCTTTAAGGTCATTCCCAACCCAAACCATTCAGTGGTTCTATGACCTCAAGCTTTGGGCTGAGCTTTTGCCTGGCCTGCCCTCAGGCAAGTTCTTCACCCCAGTGTGACTTCAGAGCCCACCTGAGGAGCAGCTTTCTGCCCCTCAGCTGCCCTCTGAGGGCTGTGTCCATGCCCCTGGGGCCATCCAGGCCTCTTCAGCCGCTGCTGTGTTGCTGGGGGTTGCTGTGGCTTGGTGCCACAGGCAGTGCTGCCTCCTTGGGCCAGGGCAGCAGCTGATGGCCTGGGGGCTGTGCAAGTGCCTGCTGCTCAGCTCTCCAATGGTCAGTGGAGAAAAGGTCCTTGGAAGTTGAGAGCTGAGGAATCTCAACGCTGGCAAACAGCTTCTGGTGGCAAAGCCCCTCAGAGAGCTCTCAGGTCAAGGGGCTGTGTTTATCAGCTGTGTCTGGAGGCTCTGCAGAACTTGCTGTTGTCTGAAATCAAACAACAGTTTCCAAAGGACTTTTTTTTTTTTTCTTTCTTTTTTTTTTCTTTTATTCACTCATTTCAAGTTTCTGAAACCTCACAGTGGATGGATGCACACAAACCATTTTGATCTGAATCCCTGAGTGATCTTCTAGGGCTGTAGAACCTCTCCCCTGGCTCTGGCGTTGCTGGGGCAGAGCCAAGCAATGAGCTCTGAGCCCTGCTGGACCTCTCTGTTCTGTGCCCTTGGATCTTTCAACACAGCCCTGGGAGAACAGGCAGAGAGCATCTGGGGCCTCTCTTCCCTGCAGGAATGAAAGCTGAAGGATGATGTTACAAGGGTGGTACCCTGCAAGGCGTCTCTTTTGTGTGTGTAACAACCACTCCCCCTCCCCAACTGGCCATGCAGTTGCGTAATAGGATTAGAGCAGAACCTTGGCCCCGTAGGCGGTGTGGAGCTGAGAACCTGGCCAGTGACCCAGCAAACATGGTGAGGATTCCACCTTCTGCTTCCCCCAGACTGAGGTGTAGTATTTGGGGGTTTTGGTGGGCTCAGAAAGGAGCTTTGGAACAGCTTGGGAATGCTCTTCTCTAGAAGCAGCTTGGTCTCAGTTCTCAGCTCAGCAAAGCCAGAGGCAGCATCTCAGGGACATGTAGATGAAATATGGCAACTGCAGCCTCAGGGCTGTGACTGTTTGAGGATAGGCAGCCCCAGACCCACCGTGAGCAGCTGTGGGTCTCCTGGGGAGCAGGATGGGAGGTGACAATCTGACCTCATCCAGGCAAAAAGAAGTGAGAAAAAAGAGCAGGATTTTCTGTGGCTGCCTCCTAGAGCTGCAGGGCCCCATGGGGCAGCTTTGTGACTGAGAGCAGGGGAAGGTTTCACTCAGCTGTTGTTATCTTAGCTGCAGGAGGAGCTGTTGAGGACACCAGGGGCAAGCTGAAAGTTTCCTTGCTATAGCAGCCCATGAACCCTTCAGCAGAGATGCTCCAAAGATGGAAGGGCCAACAGTGCCAACAGTGGCATCAGTGCCAGGACAACCAGTGGCAGCCAGGAGGATGAATGAAGTTTTGCCTCATTTGGTGTCATGGTTTGGTTTGCATCTGCTCACCAAAGCAGGGCAGAGTTTGGTTGATCAATAGCAGGGGACCTGACAAGCCTACATCTGTGGGTTATGTTCTAAACACACACTTGAAAACCTCCTGTTGGGGCTGGGTTGGGTCCTAGGCTGGCTTGGAATCAGGCACATGTGTAGGTGGATGTGCCTTGGGCACAGGTGGTCAGAACTGGAGGCTCTCTGTGGTGGTCCTCTTCTGGCAGGCTTTGCTAGGCTGCAGGGGTGAGGGCTGTTGGCTGGGGGTGCTGTGGGGGGGTGGCAGGAGCCACAGCCCGTGGGGAGCTTGAGACCTGCTCTTCACTTGATCAGCAAGCACTTGAAGCTGGTTCTGGGGCTGCTGAGGTCTCGCCCTGGTGCCTGAGCTGCCTGTTTTCTGCCCACTCAGTTCTGTTCCCACCAGTAAATACCATTTGAAGGTGAGAGATTTGAACTGCCTTCTGCTTTCCCCTTCCTGCCTCTGCCAAGCTGAGGATCTCCTTGCCCACTTCACACCAAGAAAGGGTAAAGAGGAGAAGGGAAGAGGCACAGCAAAGGCTGCTGCCAGTCTGATCTGGACACAGAACGTGTCCATGTCCCAGATAGGGGCTGGAATGGTCCTGCTGCCTTTTGGGCTGGCTGAGGGGCAGAAGCTTTGTTTGAAAGCTGTCAGTGTTCTCTCTGGTGTTTGAAACCCATTTTGGGGACACAGGGGAAGTCCTTTGTTGTCTGTCTGGAGTGGTTTCTGTGCTGCTGTCAGATTGGCTCTGCTCTTTTTCCCTCTCTTGCAGCACCATGTCCCAGCTCCAGGAGCCAGGCCTGGGCAGGACCAGCAGCCTGCAGCCATTGCCCTCTCGCTGCAGAGTTTCTCTTGGTGCTTTTGGGCACAGAGCTGGGCCAGACCAAAACCTGCAGTGCCAGTGGCTCCTGCCCTGGTGCTCAGGGCTCAGCAGGCAGGCTTCTGGTGACAGCCCAGGGCATGGACCTGCTTTCCTGGCCAAACCACACCCAGCAGACATTTCTGTAGGGAACCAGAGGAGAATTCTCCTTCCCAGATGATTCCACAGTCAGGCAAGGTGCTGGTGTTGGGTGAGTTTCTAAAGCACCCTGACAGAGAATCAGAGAATTGTTTGGGTTGGAAAGGCCTCTGAGATGAGGTCCAAGCACCAACCCAGCCCCACCATGACCACGAGGCCATGTCCCATCTGCTTGTGTTCTTGAACACCTCCAGGGCTGGGGACTCCAGCACCTCCCAGGACATCCTGCCCCAGTGCCTGACCAATGCAGCAAAGAAATTCTTCTTACATCCAGCCTAAAGCTCCCCTGCTGCAACCTGAAGCCATTGCCTCCTGTGCTGCTGTTGGTTGCCTGGGAGGAGATCCCCCAGGAAGGGGCAGTGCATTCAGGCAGCATTCCTGCCTCCCAGGGAAGAGCCTTCTGCTTGCTTCCTCTCTTCCTTGGCTATTTTTTTGGCTGTTCACCTCTTGGCCTCTCATCTCCCATCACTCAGTAGTGTTCTCTGCCTTTCTAATGGCTTCCTGCTTATCTGCTGCTTCTGGCCTGCCTCAGCCTCATTACAGCCCTGGGCTGTGCTGAGGGAAGGATCATTCTGACTGTCTTCAGACCCCAAACTGATCATCCCCAGGCACATTCCTCCTTCCCTGAGCAGTCTGGGGGCTGCTTATTGCAAGAGGGAAATAAGCCAGGCAATCTTGCTGCTTTTTGCTTGCTGCTTTCCCTCCCTGGGGCTCAGAAATGCCCAAACTTCACTCCTGCTGCCCCCTGGTAAGGAAACCAACCCCAAAGTGATAAAGGTTGTCAGGACTACACCAGTGCCACTGAAATCCACTTGGCTCTAGGTTCTCTTTCCCCTTCCTCTCCCAGAGGTTACAATTTAAGGTCAGACAGCAGACTGGGGAATAAAATCCAGATTTGTGCCTCCCCCACTGCTGCTGGGGAGAGCTGCTGCAGAAGGACAATTTTTACTGTGTCACCAAGGGCTTACCCATGGAATAGGCTCAGAGAATGAGCTGGAGTGGAACCTGCAGGCTCATCCAAGAGGGAACTTGCCAAAAAAAGCCCCAACAGCCCTCCAAACCCCAATCAGCAACCCAACCAACCAAAACCTAACAACATCAAGAGCCTTGAGATGACAGAATCATCTCGTGGAGGAGTGGGAGAAGCATCCCCAGGGCTGCTCAGTGTCAGACAAGATGAAACTCTACAGCTGGCTGTGAGGACCTGTTGGTGCCTGGGCAGTGCAGCAGGAACCCTGGGTGGCCTCCTCCTCTCCTGTCTGCATTCAGCAGGCTTGGCTGGCAGTGGTCAGAGTGCTGGAGGAACACAACCTGCAAGATGAAGGCCCCTGGGGGGTGGAAATGGGCAGCACAGGGGGCAGAGGGTCTGGATGGGAGAGGCTGGATCCATCTGGGCACTTCTTCATCCCTCTGCAGAAAGGCACAGTGCTTGCCAGTGGTCATCTGTCCCCAGCTCTCAGAGCCCAGGAGTCAGAATGTCTTGAGTTGAGAGGGACCTGTAAGGGTCATGGAGTTCAGCTGGCCAAGAGCAGAAGCAGCAGGCACTGGAGCAGGCTGCCCAGGGGGGTGGTGGAGTCCCCATCCCTGCAGGGGCTCAAGAATCCTGGTGCCATGGTTTGGTGCCATGGTTTGGTGCTGGGTTGCTGGTTGGACTGGGTGATCTCTGAGGGCTTTTCCAACCCAACCCATTCTGTGAGCCTGTGCCAGCAGTGGCCTCTGCTGCAGGAGGCTGAGACCCTGTGCTGTGGGGTGGGGGACAGGAGAGCCTGAGCCTGAACTGAGCCCAAACCCTTCCTGCTCTTTGGAAGGATCTGGCTTACAGGTTTTATTTAGTCAATCCATATTCCATCAGGCTTAGAGAATCCATGAGGACCACTGAGGCCATCCTGGGGCAGAGGGGCAGCTGCTCCCAGTCAGGAATATGGAGTTTGATGTTTTCAGTCTGTATCTCTTCTGCCAATGACCAGGGGCAAAGGAGAGAGAGGGGGATGCAGGGCCAGGAGGAGCTCCAGGCTGTACCCCCAGGGAGATGCCTGCCTGTGCCCTGTGCTCCCTAACTCTTGGGACCTGGTGGAAAGATGCCAGCAGAGTTTACAAGCCCACAGGATGTTTGCTTTGCAGGGACACAGGAGGTCTCCTTCCCTCTGCTGCTGTCCCAGCCCTTCCCTTTGCCCACTGAGGGAATTTGCTTCTCAGGGTCTAGGCCAGAGCTGTTGGTGTTGAGAACTTCTGCCACAGTCCCTTGCAGTGGTTCACGGCTTGGTGTAAGCAGCCAGAAGGCAGAGAGGCTGTGAAAGCTTTTCCTGTGCAAACACCAACAGCTCCTGGTGGGAGCAATGTAAGGGGAGGTACAGCTGTGGCTGAAGCCTCAGCCCAAAAGCTGCTGCAGGAATCCAGGTGCCACCTGGAGCATGGTGTGAGCAAGGTCAAGGATTCCAGTGGTGCTGGGACACAGCAGAAGATGCATGGAAGGAGCCAGAGCACAGAGATCCCATTGAGGTCTGCTCTCTGCCTGCCCCACGGCCAAGCCAGGACACCCTCCCCTGGGGCTGGCAGCCAGGCAGATTTCCTGGGAGCAATCCAGGCTGCTGGAGGGCTCAGCAGGGCTGGAGAACTGGAGTTAAATCCAGCAGCAGGAGGTGCAGAAGCTGCAGTGTGAGAGGGACCCTGGGTATGACCAGCAAGGTCTGAGCCCTGCTCTGAGGGACGGCAGCTCAGGGGTGGGCACCACTGCCAGCCCTGCCTGCCTCCCAGATGGACACCTCCTGTCTGCTGCTCTCACTGCATGGCTCTGCAGCCAGAGCCTGCTGACAGCCTCCTCCTGGGGCCCAGACCTTCAGCTGTGTCTTTTGCCAGGGTCTGTCAAGCTTCTGCTGCACTCAGGTCACCACAGCTCTGCTCTTCCCTTTGTGCTCTTCTCTGTCTGGACTCAGGGCCTCATCCTGCCTTCCTTGCTGCCCTTCAAGCTTCAGAGGTCACCTCCTTCCCCACCCTAGTTCTTGGGGTTCCAGCCTACTGGAAACACCAGGGGCTGGGTCTTGCATCTCTCCTGCACAGCAGTTCACCCGTGGGTGCCCTTTGCACAAGGGCTTGTAGGGACAGGTTGAGAGGGATGGGCTGGAGCTTGAGGAGGGCAGAGTTAGGCTGGAGATGAGGAAGAAATTCTTTGCAGTGAGGGGGGAGGGGACTCTGGAACAGGTTGTGGCTGCCTCCTCCCTGGAGGTGTTCAAGGCCAGGTTGGATGAGGTTTTGAGCAGCCTGGGCTGGTGGAGGTGTCCCTGCCCAGGGCAGGGGGTTGGGACTGGGTGAGCTTTGGGTTCCCTTCCAACCCAACCCATCCTGAATCCATTGGGGTGCTGGTGGCTGAGCAGGGCAGGGACAGGCAGCTTGGAGGATTCAGAGGATAGGAGCCCTTCTGTGTGCAGCATCTTCTGGACTCACAGAAGGACTTGGGAGGTTCAGCAGGTTCTGGTACCTGCATTTCACATCCCTTGCTCCTGCTGGGCTCTGGGTCTGCAGACAGCTGTCAGCAAGTTGGTGTTTGCAGGGACACCACGGGGCAAAAGCAGCCTTGGCTGTCACTGCAGCTGCTGGGGCTGCTGCTGCTGGGCACTGAGTTGTCTCATGCTTCACATCAAAGCATCTGAGTGCAGTGAGCCAGGCCCAGCACTGCCAGGGCACAAGGAGGGCTTCTTGCAGAGCTCCTGACTGCCCTCCCACACCCCAGGGATGGGGCTCCCTGGCCAGGCACCAGCATCCTTCACTCTGCTGCAGCTGGAGGGGAGCCTGCCCTGCATTTCCTGCCTCTCTGCTGGCTCAGTCCCCTGTGGGGGAGGCATTTTCCTTCCCAGCAGAGGTTCTGGTTGCAGCATGCACTGCTCTGCCCCATGTGTGAGGGAGATCCTCACAGCATGGGGTTGTGGCTGCTGCAGCTCTGCTGCCTGCTCCAGGTGGGTACTGATGCTGGAACTCCTTGGAGTGTCTCCAGTCACTGCAGCACCCTGTTTGATAAGGGAGCTTAATGGGCTTGACAGCATCAAAGTGTTTTCATGGTGAGATGATTACAGCTTAATTTGCTGCAAGTGGATTTTCTGTTTCTTGTGCTCATTGTTCCTCTGGAAGCAAACTCAGGCTGTTAAAAATACATTCTGCAGGAAACAGGCTTGGAGTGGTGCCAGGAGAGGTTTAGGTTGGATATTAGGGAGAATTTCTCCCCTGAAAGATTGGTCAGGCATTGGCACAGGCTGCCCAGGGAGGTGGTGGAGTGCCCACACCTGGAGGGGTTCAGGAAATGTGTGTCCATGGTGCCTGGGGCCATGTTTGGTGCCCATGGAGGTGTTGGACTGGGTGATCCTAGAGGGCTTTTCCCACCCAACCAGTCCTGTGATTCTCTGTCAGGTTGCTTTAGAAACCTCCCACACAAGGTTTCCCCTTCTGCTTGTCCTGGCTTAGTGCCAGCAGGAGGTGGCACGTTGGAGTGAGGGGGCACAGCTGCCTGGAGTGTCACTGCCCCAGCTCTGGAGTGCTGCTGGGAGGGGAGGGTTTGTCATAAAATCACAGAATGGTTTGGGCTGGAAAAGTCCTTTGAGATCATCCAGCCCAGCCATGACCTAAGTCCAGCAAGGCTGGGGCTAAGCCATGGCCCTCAGCACCACATCTCTGTCTCTTGGAAACCCTTCCAGGGATGGAGACTCAACCACCTCTCTGGGCAGCCTGTGCCAGGCTTTGAGAACCCTTTGGGGCAAGAAGTTTCTTCTAATGTCCACTCTCAACCTCCCCTGCTGCAACATGAGGCCATTTTCTCTTGTCCTACCATTTGTTATTTAGGGAGAAGAGCCCAGCCCCAGCTGACTCCAACCTCCTTTCAGGGAGTTGTAGAGAGCCAGAAGGTCTCCCCTGAACCTCCTTTTTCTCCAGGCTGAGCAGGTGCCCCCCAGGTCCCCCCCAGGTCTTCTCCAGGAGCCACTGCAATAAAATTCTCTGATGTACTTGGGTTTGTTTGATGCTTCCTGAGTATCACAGACCTCAAGGACTGCAGCCTGCAGGAGCCTTTGGTGCTTGCTTTTTCCTCAGCTGTGGAGCTCAGTTTTAAGGAATCTGCTTAGCTGGAGGTGTCTCAGGGTTCCTGAACAGGGCTCCTGGTGTGAATGTGCTCACCACTGGGCCCTGGTTTTGTGAGCAGCAGGCAGGAGAGAGGGCAACAAAACCAAGCACAGCTTTGTGCTCAGAACAAGAGGAGAAATGATTGGAAACACTGTGAGGAACCCAAGGACAAGATCTCATTCTTAAATCACCTCCTGCCTGCTGCTCTCTGCTGCATGTTGTGGCCGTTCCATTTACAGGCTAATTAAGGGATTTATCTTTTAAAGGTCTGGAGTTTGTTTTCAGATGTAACCATTCCAGCACTTAGCCATGAGCCAGAGGATTTACAGGCAGCAAACAGCTGACGTGAGCAGCATTTATTTAGTGGAGAGAGGAGGGGAGAAGGGGAGAGGGGCAGAGGGGCTCTTTCCCTCTCCTGCACACCAGGGGTGGCAGGAGCTGAGCGACAGCTCTGGGACCAGACTGTCCTGCCCATGTGGCAGGAGAGCTGTGCTAAAGAGCCAGCCCTAGCTGTCCTCTGAGGCATGAGGAGCTCAAATGTGGAGGACCAGTGTGTGAGTTAAGCAGATTTGGTAGCAGCAGCGCTGACCCTGCTGTTTCCTCTCTCCTCCTGCAGAAGCCCTCCAGAGACCTGTGGTGTCTGACTTCGAGCCGCAGGGCCTGAGCGAAGCAGCTCGCTGGAACTCCAAGGAGAACCTCCTGTCCTGCCCCAGTGAAAATGACCCCCACCTCTTCGTTGCACTCTATGACTTTGTGGCCAGTGGGGACAACACTCTCAGCATAACTAAAGGTAAGGCAGCTGGGCAGGGTGGCCTGGCAGTGTGAGGGAGAAGTCACCCTGCAGTGGCTGAGCTCTCAGTGGGGTTTGGCTTTGCTGTGAGGATTCTTCTCGATGCAGATACTGCACAAAGTCATCACCTGCCCAGACTCTGTCTGATCTCCTTGCACAAAGTCATCACCTGCCCAGACTCTGTCTGATCTCCTTGGACTGGGCAAGAAACTGCCTGCCAGAACTGCTTTAGGAGCAAGAAACTCTGAGCTGAGAGATTCAGCTGGGCTGGTTTTAGAGGCTGGCCTTGATCCTTGCCAGCCAGCCCAGGCCCTGCATGGCTGTGCAGGGGCAGTGTTTGCTCTCTCAGTCCTGCTCCTGAGATGTTCTCCAAGTCACAGCTGCTTACCTTGCTCCTTGAAATGATTCTTCAGTTGTTTGTCCTCTCCTGGTCTCTCCCAGCCCCACCAAGCCAGCTCAGCTCAGCTGCAATGTGCTGGGTTCCTGTTTGAAGCCGAAGCAGCCTCAGAGCTGCTGCAGAGCCTGGCAGCTCCCGAAGCCTGCCCGTGGCTTGCTGTGGCTTTGAGGGGTCTGCTCAGGCTTAAAGCAGGCCTCACACTGCCTGCTCAGCTGGATCTCAGCTCTCGTAGGCCATGAGTTAATGATCTGTCAGGCAGCTGGCAGTGCCCTCGGGCGCAGGCTGGCCGCACTGAGAGCCTTCTCTGCTTGTGCCAAGGTGAGAAGCTGCGCGTGCTGGGCTACAACCACAACGGGGAGTGGTGCGAGGCCCAGACGAAGAACGGGCAGGGCTGGGTGCCCAGCAACTACATCACCCCTGTCAACAGCTTGGAGAAGCACTCCTGGTACCACGGCCCCGTGTCTCGGAACGCCGCCGAGTACCTGCTGAGCAGCGGCATCAACGGCAGCTTCCTGGTGCGCGAGAGCGAGAGCAGCCCCGGGCAGAGATCCATCTCCCTGCGCTACGAGGGCAGGGTCTACCACTACAGGATCAACACTGCCTCTGATGGGAAGGTAGGCTGGGGGCTCTCCACGCCTCGCTGCTGTGCTCTGTCCACTGCCTGCACAGCAGTGAGCAGTAGGGATGGAACTGAGCAATTCTTGCCAGTGAGGATGGGCAGATGCTGGAACAGGCTGCACGGGGAGGCTGAGGATGCTCCCTGCCCAGAGGTGTTCAAGGTTAGGTTGGATGAGGCCTTGAGCAGCCTGGGCTGGTGGGAGGTGTCCCTGCCAATGGAACGGGGTTGGAACTGGATGACCTTTAAGGTTCTTTCCAACCCAACCCATTCCATGAATCTGTGAGTCTGTGAATCTCTGAATTGTGACCCCTGGGCAGTGTTTGTCCTCTACAGCCACAGGAAGCTGTGAGGCTCCAGCAGGGCTGTGACAACAGTTTTGCACCTTTTAGCAAGCATCTGATCTGATACAGCTCAGCAGTGAGATACTTCAAGGGAGGAGATACCAGAGTTATGCCAGAGCTGAATGTTATAAACACCATTAAGAAGAGGTTCTGAGGATGAATTCTTGCCTCGTGTCCTGGAATGTTTTGAGTTGAAAGGGACCTTAAAGATTATCCAGTTCCAAGCCTCTGCCATGGCCACTTCCCACTAGACCAGGTTGCTCAAGGCCTCATCCAGCCTGCTCTTAAACACTCCCAGGGATGAGATGTCCACAACTTCTCTGGACAAGCTGTTCCAGTGTCTCCCCACCCTCACTGTAAAGAATTTATTCCTGGTGTCCAATTTAAATCTCTCCTGCTCTAGGTTCAATCCATTCCCCCTCGTCCTATCACCACATGCCCTTATCAAAAATCCCTCTCCAGCTCTCCTGTAGCCCCCTTCAGGTGAGGAATCTTTCAGAGACAATCTCTGGCACTGCCAGGTCAGAGGAGTCAGTGCCCATTGCTAACAGTTCAGTAAGCATCAGGGACAGGAAGCTTGTGGGTTTGGTTTTTTTGTTTTTCTTTGAGTTATCCTGCAATATTTGTTACTCCTGCTTTGATTTCTCCCCAGTATTCCAGCATGACCACTGGAGGCTGGTAGGCTCCTTCCCTTCTCCATGGGCCCTGGCTCTGGTTTCTTCATGCATGTTCTGTGTGCCATAGCAGTGGTGCCAGGCCTTGCTTTGGGGGTGCTGCAGAGATGTTTTAGCCAGGCTTTGGTTTGAGTTTCATGGAAACATTTCTGCTGGCACTGGGTTTCAGAAAGTCAGAGCTTTGACCCAGCCTCTTCAGATCCTGGGCACAAATGGAAGTGTGAGGCTGCAGCATGGCTGTGCCGAGCCTCTGCCTGCCACCATCTAGCAGGTAGAATCATGGAGCCACCTGGCTGGAAAAGACCTTAAGGTCATGGAGTCATAGAGTGGCTTAGGCTGGGAGAGACCTTAGAGATCATCTAATCNCAATTCCAACCTGACCCTCCTGTGGTGCAGCTTGAGGTGAGCTGCTGGGCTCCATCTCAAAGGTCTCAGCCAGCCTCAACAGTTCTGTGGTTCTGTGGTCTGCAGCTGATGGGGATTGGGAGGACCAAACTGAGAAGCAGCACTGACAGAGATGTGGCTCCTGGGCTTTGGCTTTTTGTGCAGGGATGAGCCAAGAGGCAGCCACAGCCCTCCCCACCCCCAGCCCCCCTCAGAAGGAGCCATTTGCCAGGTGCATGCAGCAGGTGCAGCCTGCTGCCCCTGGGTGCAGAAGAGCTGGGCAGTGAATTGTGACACATGCTGCTGGGCTGGGCTTCACCACACTTTTCCCACCTCTAAAAGCTGAGGAGCTGAGAAGAGCAGAGCTAATACCTTTAATTTTTCCTGTGTGGAGTGGAGCCTGCTGCAGCAGGTGCCTGGCTCTGAGCTGCTGCTGTCACGCTCCATTAGCCGCGTCGCAGCGGAGCCTGGTGCTGCAAGGAGAGCTCTTACCTTCAGCTCCCTCAGCACCTGGGGCCTTCCCAGCCAGCTGGATCATTGCTCAGCCTGTCCAGGGTGCTTAAGATCTGCTGGTGCTGCAATGAGGATGAATGGCTTCAGTGGGGTCATGTCCTGTGACTGAGAGAAGAGGCTAGCAGGAGAAAGAGGTGTTGGAGAGATGTGTGGAGCAAGTTCTGCTGGGCACAGAGGTGTGCCATGGCCAGGCTGGCTCCTGGGGAGCACTGAAGGCTCCAGGCTGGTTCCTGGGGAGCACTGAAGGCTCTGAGGTTCCTCCTGGGGAGCACTGAAGGCTCCAGGCTGGTTCCTGGGGAGCACTGAAGGCTCTGAGGTTCCTCCTGGGGAGCAGCTAATGTGCTGTGGCTGCTGGGTGAGGTTGCCCTTTGCTGGACCTTGGTCCTCTTCCATCTCCTGTGTGCCAGGACAGGTTGGGACACTTGGATACAAAGATTTCTCCTTCAGATACTAGCAGCATCACCTTTTCACAGCTGAATTCCTGGGGTTTGTCACCTTCCCAGCAGGGAGCTGGTGACAAGGACTCACTTGTCCATGCTCTTTAGCAGGCTTTTGGGGTTAAAGTGGCTCAGCCTTCTGCTGGAGTTAAAAAGGCAGCAGAGATGGGGGCTGGTGCCTCACAGCAGGCTTCATTCACTGCTGATGATTTGACTGCGTTCCTGATCGGTGCCCATCACAGGGTGGAGCTGAGCAGCCTCAGGAGGCTCTGCAGGAGCCTGGCCCAAAAGCCACTGGTTTGCTTGTGACACTCGAGGGAGAATTTAGGCAGGTGAAGATGTCAGCACCCAGGCAGTAACATAGGATTGAGATACCAAGGCTGACAACTCCCTGCTCTCCAGGAGGTGTCCCACAGGCTTCTGAGAAAAGACATTTTCAGCCTCATGCCAGCCTAATGCTCTTCCCAGCCATCCCTGCCATGCTGCAGGTGGCACACATGGCTCTGCTCCTGACTCATGCATTTCCCAGCTGAGTGATGTTCACCCTCAGCCCTGAGCTGCTGAGAGCCAGCTGCAGAGCTGCTGGGGGAGCTCTACAGGTGGAGTAGAGGCGAGGGGGGAGGGAACCCTTTGCTTCTGTCACTTCATGATGGTTAGTTTGGAAGACAGGAGGCAGAGGTCTGCAGCTACGAAAGGAGGTTGCAGAGAGCTGGTGCTGGTCTCTTCTCACAGGTAAATAGTGACAGAGCAAGAGGGGATGTCCTCAAGCTGCCACTGGGGAGGTTTAGGCTGGATATGAGGAAAATGTTTTCCCAGCAAGAGTGGTCAGGCATTGGAATGGGCTGCCCAGGGAGGTGGTGGAGTCACAGAAGCACAGAATGTCAGGGGCTGGAAAGGACCTGGAAATCTTATCCAGTCCAACTCCCCTGCAGAGCAGCATCACCCAGAGCAGGTCACACAGGAGGGCATCCAGGCAGGATTTGAATATCTCCAGAGAGGGAGACTCCACAACCTCCTTGGGCAGCCTGTTCCAGTTCCCTGTCACCCTCACAGGGAAGAAGGTCCCAACCCTGGATGTGTTTAACAGTCACAGAATCACAGCCACATGCAGTTTGGCAAAGCCCTCAGGGTCACCAAGTCCAACCTAGAACCCTCCTCAACAAGATTCACCTTAAACCATAGCCCTCTTAAACCACATCCAAACCTCCCTTAGACACAGCCAGGGTGAGTGACTCCACCACCTCCCTGGGCAGCTCATTCCAGTCCCTNCAAGGCCACAAGAAGGTCACCTGGGAGCCTTCTCCTCTCCAGACTGCACAGCCCCAACTGCCTCAGTCTCTCCTCACAGCAGAGCAGCTCCAACCCTCTGCTCATCCTTGTGGTGCTTCTCTGGACACCTTCCAGCACCTCTTGTCCCAGGGGCTCCAGAACTGGGTGCAGCAGTCCAGGAGGGTCTCAGCAGTGTGGAACCAGAGGGGCAGGATCACTGCCCACACCCTGCTGTCCACACTGCTCCTGCTGCAGCCCAGCAATGGAAATTCTGACGTGGAAGGAAGTGTGGAGATGCTTCAGTGTCGACAGGTCCTTGGTCTGGTCGCTGTCGGTGCTGCCGGAGCACGCTGAGGGCTCCCTTGGAGCCTGTCCCCCGGCAGCGCGGTTCTGACGGCGCCGTCTGTGTCGCCCCCCGCAGCTGTACGTCTCCTCGGAGAGCCGCTTCACCACGCTGGCAGAGCTGGTGCACCACCACTCGACGGTGGCCGACGGGCTGATCACCACCCTGCACTACCCCGCGCCCAAGCGCAACAAGCCAACCATCTACGGCGTCTCGCCCAACTACGACAAGTGGGAGATGGAGCGCACAGACATCACCATGCGGCACAAGCTGGGCGGGGGGCAGTACGGGGAGGTCTACGAAGGCGTCTGGAAGAAGTACAACCTGACCGTGGCTGTGAAGACTCTCAAGGTAGGGCTCCAGGCTCTCCAGCCTCCCTGCCCTGGCTCCATCCAGCAGGCAGTCAGCCCAGGCTGGCTGCTGGCCCCCAGCCCTGCTGGAGGAGGCTGCGGCACACCCCAGGGTCGTGGGTTCGTGGAGTGAGTTGGGTTGGAAGGGATCTGAGAGCTTCATCCAGTTCCAATCCCCTGCCATGGGCAGGGACACCTCCTGCCAGCACAAGTTGCTCAAGGCCTCATCCAATCCAACATTTCCCAGGCTTGGAGCCTCCACAACCTCCCTGGGCAACCTGCTCCAGGGTCTCACCACCCTCACTGTCAAGAATTTCTTCCTAATCTCCAGTCTAAATCTGCTCTCCTCAAGCTTCAATCCATTCCCTCTCATTCTATCACTCCCAGCCCTTGTCCAAAGTCCCTCCCCAGCTCTCCTGGAGCCCCTTCAGGTACTGGAAGGCTGCTCTGAGGTCTCCCTGGAGCCTTCTCTTCTCCAGGCTGAACAGTCACAACCCTCCCAGCCTGTTCCCTGTCCAGCAGGAGGTGTCCCTGCCCATGACAAGGGGTTGGATCTGGATGGTCTTTAAGGTCCCTCGCAACCCATTCTGTGACTCCTCTTTTTTGTGCTGTACACCTGGAACTGAGTGGTTTGGAAAGCTTGATCTGGTGGTTTGCTGTGGTACCTGAGACACAGTGCATTTGGTACTTGAGAAGGGCTGAAAACTCAGAGCAGCAAACAGTGCCTTGGTGCCTGGTGTGCAGGGCCCTGCAGAGGAGAGCTCTGCAGGGGTGAGCACACCAACCCCAGCTGGTGTTAGGAGGAAAGCTGGGGACTGGGAGTCAATCAACACCACATTCAAAGGCTGTGCTGCAGGGAGGCTTTGCATGGTTTGATTTTCTGCCTTCTGTGGGGTGTCTCCCAAAAGACAACCTCCCTGGGCACCTGGGAATCTCCAGCAGCTCTTCCCAGCTGCTTCTTAGCAGAAGACATGAGAGGAGGAAAAAGTGGAGCTGAGCTGAAGGCATTAAAATTCGTTAAGTGGCTTTAATGAGGAGCTGGGTAATCAGTTGTGTTGCTGGCTCTGCTCCCTGCTTTGTGTCTCTTGCTTTCCTCCTCTCTGGGAATGCAAATAGTGCTCTGTGAGTTCAGGAGGTCACTGCTTAATTCATTTATGTTTATGAAAACGTCTTGAGATCTTCTGGCACCTTCCACACGCATCCCATTTGATTGCTTAACAGCAGCTTATGCTAACTTGACACTAGGCTCTCCCTCCTCCAGTGGGCATCTGGTTTGGCCTGTCAGAAACAAACAGAGCGGGGAGGGGGGGTGGGGGTTGTTTGTTTCTTTTTCTTTCCTGCAATGGAAATTTTGAAGTGGAAGGAAGTGTGGAAATGCTTCAGTGTTGAGGGAGGAACAGGTCCTTGGTTTGGGAGAAAATATTGCTGCTTGTGCTCCGAGCAGCAGCTCCCTCAGTACTTCTGGGTTGCTATGGTTGCAAAAGTATTTTCATTTTGGCCTTTTTTGGACTCTGGAGGTTCCTGCTGCTGCTGCTCCCCAGTGGAGGAGAGTCCAAGTGGCAGCTTGCACAGGGAGCCAGTGACACCTAGTGTCGTCCTGCTCGGGCACCGCAGGGCATGCTCCAGGGACCAGCCCAGCGCAGGGGAGCTGGGATGGGAGCAGCTTTGATGGGAGATGCCTCTTTACAGTGGGAAGGAGACACCAGTTCTTTCCTCTGTGCTGTGACATCTCCTTTGCTGCTGCTGGCTGCAGCGTGAGGAAGGATACCTCTGCCAACTGCCTCCTCCTGCCCCCAGCTGCAGCCGGCTGCTTTCCTTCCCTCTGCTCTAAAACCCAGCACCAAAAGCCAGTTACCTCCTCCAATCTGTTTGTGCATAAAGAGAAGCCTTAACACAGAGCATGACTGTTTTAAATACCTCCAATAAATGTTGAATGAAACATGACTCAAAGTGGCTGAGAAGGTGGTGAGGAGCAGCACGTTCCGCCGGGGAGCGCAAGGAGAGCCAAGATGAGAGTTGAGAAATGCTTCAGCCTGCAATTATGCACACTGAAAACCAGCCTTGAAAGCACATTTCTAATCTACCTTCCCTAAATCCATCAGTCTGCTGCTGACAGGTGGGATCAGAGCTTTCCTCAAAGTTTTGGGAAACAGTTTAAAATCACATTTAGATCCCAGCCCTACAGGGAAAAACAAACCCTCCGCAGCTTCTGTGCAGCCCTGCAAATGACTCACTTTGTTTTCCTCTGAGAGAGTCATTTGCAAAACTTTATATGGCTCTTCTTGTTCCTTCCTCCTCTTCTTGTTCCTTCCCCCCCACCTCTACTCCAGGTATGGCTACAAGGAAGATAAAAGGGAAAGAAAGAGAAGAGGAAAAATAATGATTGTTGCAGCTTCTCCGTCAGCAGCGCTGCCGCTCCTGTGCTGTTCAGGTTTCTATCAAGTGCCTAAATGTAGCTCCTGGCTGGCTCTCAGGGCTCTGGGTGACACAAGGAGGCTCTCAGAGCAGCACAGGCTGTTCCTCAGCACTGGGGAGTGCAGGACAGTGGTTTGCTTCTTAGATGATCCCCGTTGAAATACATCCCTGGGAGCTGAGTGAGCCACACAGGACACCTCACAGCTTTGTGAGGCTTATCCCACAGCACACTCTGTGGCTTTGCAGCTGGTGCTACTGGAAGGGGCATGAGATGGGCAGTGGCTGCAGAAGCTGATGGTGGAGCTTTGAGACCTGCTGGACTGAGCAGAGCCTGCTGTGAGCGTGGCCAAAGGTTGCTCCCCATGAGGGCCATTTAATGGCTGTGAGCTGGCAGCTCAGCAGTTTCTCAGTGCACACCTCGAGTCTGCAGGCAGCAGAGCTGCTGCCTCTTTCTTTTGCCCCCTTTTATTTGATTTTTTTCCCCCAGCAGAGAAGCTGGATTTGAAGTCAGGCAGCTTGCAGCTCTGGTGTCCCTTAATGTCACAGCTCGGTCCTGTGCTCTGCCAGGAAAGCACTTCCCTAGCCAGACTGGTGTGAGTGCTTCCCTGCTTTGTGCAGGGGCAGCTGGGAGCTGCTTAAGCTTGGTCCTTCGCATGAGAGGTCATTGTTGGAGCTCTCTGTGTCCTTCCCACTCCTCTGGTTGCTGCTCTAAGAGAGGAGGAGCAGTGCAGGGGAGCAGCCTTCGAGGGCTCAGGCATCACCCACAGCATCGCTGTGTATTTAGGGTAATTTTGTCAACCTGGATTAATAACCCAGTTCCTCTGCCAAGGAAAACAGTTGAGGTTGTGCTCACAAGGCCCTTTGGGCGACTGGTTGGGAGGGGCTGTGCTCGGCACGTCACAGCTGCCAATCAAGCTAATTGGCAAGGAATGGGAAGTGATTGAATGGAGCCGTAGGACGCGTGCTCTGGGTGCTAGCTGCAGCGCAGGGCTGGCTGATCCTCCAGCAGCAGCACACTGTTATCATTCTCACCAGCAGCAGCAAATCCTCTCCAATCCTGCCTTAAAACACTTGGTCCGTGTAGCCTGTCAACATTAATCCATCAAGGAAGAAAAGGGGAAATACAATATGGAAAGGGAGAGAAGCCTCTCTTCGGGAGGTGCTCTGTGGAGATGCCCCACTTGGAGATGCCCTTCTGGCCGGTTGGGGCATTGTTTGCTTTGGAGCAAGATTGGCTCCTGCTCGGCTTTGTGTCGTGCCAAGCAACTTTGTGGTGTGGAGCAAACAGGCAGTGACAGATCTGCCCCGCACGGCTCCGGCACGGGGAGGGCTCTAAATGCCAGCAAGGAGCCTCTCAGACCTCAGGCTCCTGCTTCTGCAGTGGCTGCCACAGCCTCTGCCTCCCTGGCTGAATTGGGAGACTTCTTGCTCCCCCCCAGTGAAGCTGGGTGCCCACATTCCATCAGCTCCTGAGGCGTTTGCTTGTGGTGTCCTTTCTTTTGTGTCTGTTCTCGTTGCCTTTTCTCTGCTTATTTCACCTTCTCTCTCTCTCTCTCTTTTTTTTTTTTTTTTGCCTGTTAGGAACAAACCCATTTTTCCTTTTCAGCTCCTGAGTGGTCCTGTGAGAGGCCCTTCACAAAAGGGATATGGATTTTCTTGCCCTAAAAAAGCTTCCTTAGAGTAAGAATGATACAAATACATGTTTGTTAAATTCCACACACCCACATCCACGACTCCTTGCCATTGTGATGTGGCTACAGGGAGAAATTACTTTGAAAGAGCTGTGGTTGCTGCTGCTAGTTTGCAGCTTCTTTTTCTGTGTCCTCATCCAAAACCTGCCCCTCCTCTCAGCACTGTCCTTGCCAAAGCTTTCCCTTTGTTCTGCAGGAGGACACCATGGAGGTGGAAGAGTTCCTGAAGGAAGCTGCAGTAATGAAGGAGATCAAGCATCCCAACTTGGTGCAGTTGTTAGGTAAGTGATAAATACCAAGCAGAGGGATTTGAAGTAAAGCCTTGTGCAGTGATAGGGATGTTAAGGAGCAGATAAGCTGCTTACCACAGCAAGGCTTTAAATACAGACACTCATTGTCTGGCAAAATTCACAATTTGTACCACTAAGCCATGAGTTTTAATGATCTTGTCCCCATCCTGTTCAACTTGCCACAGCCTGAAGCAGGGAATTAGAGGCCTCTGTTAACCAGTTCCAAGCAGGATTCCTCCTCCCATTGCCCAATTCAAGGGGGGCAGGGACCTGCTGGAGAGAGTCCAACAGGGGCTCTGAGGATGATGAAGGGACTGGGACATCACTGCTGTGAGGAAAGGCTGAGAGCCTTGGGGCTCTCTGGGCTGGAGAGGAGAAGGCTGAGAGAGGATCTGATCAGTGTCTATATATATCTGCGGGGGTGGGTGTCAGGATGGAGGTGCCAGGCTCTGTGTGGTGGTGCCCAGTGACAGGACAGGGAACAGCAGGTACAAGCTGGAACCCAGGAGGTTCCACCTTAACTTCTTTTGGTGCCAGGGTGCTGGAGCCCGGGAGCAGGCTGCCCAGAGAGGCTGTGGAGTCTCCTTCTCTGGAGAGATTCCAACCCCACCTGGATGTGTTCTGTGTGCCCTGCCCTGGGTGATGCTGCTTTGGCAGGGGGGTTGGACTCAGTGATCTCCAGAGGTCGCTTCCAACCCCTACCATTCCCTGATTTTCTGTGAGCTCCATATTTACACCTTCTGGAGGTAGAAATTTCCCTAGAGAACAAAACCTGGAGGCTCAGTGACATTCTGCAGCATTCACTGTGAGCATTCTGCTGGTCCCCAGGGGTGTGCACCCGGGAGCCTCCTTTCTACATCATCACTGAGTTCATGACCTACGGCAACCTGCTGGATTACCTGCGCGAGTGTAACCGGCAGGAGGTGAACGCTGTGGTGCTGCTCTACATGGCCACTCAGATCTCCTCAGCCATGGAGTACCTGGAGAAGAAGAACTTCATTCACAGGTAGGAAGGAAGGTCTAGCACCCCTGAACCTCGAAGCACAAAACACTCCTTGGTTGAGGGTCACCAAGATGAGCAGAGGGCTGGAGAACCTCTCCTGTGAGGACAGGCTGAGGGAGTTGGGACTGTGCAGCCTGGAGAAGAGAAAGCTGCAGGGAGACCTCAGAGCTGTGTCGCAGTGTCTGAAGGGGACCTACAGGAGGGCTGGGGAGGGACTGTTTAGGGCTTGTGGGGGTGGGATGAGGGCAGTAGTTCAACACTGGAGCAGGTTGGACATCAGGAGGAAGCTCTGCACAGCGTGGGTGGGGAGACACTGGAACAGGCTGCCCGGGGAGGTTGCTGTGGCTCCATCTCTGGAGACATTCAAGATCAGACTTGATGTGTCCCTGGGCAGCCTGCTGTGGTTGGAGGTGTCCCTGCTGAGTGCAGGGGGTTAGACAAGATGAGCTTTGAGGGTCTTTTCCAACCCAATGCCCCCTGTGATTCCATTTCTTTCCCTGCCTTTCAGATTGCTTGGCACTGCCTTAGCTACACCTGGTGCCCTGTATTTAACACCGTGGGAGTGATGGCAGCCTGGCTGCAGGGTGGTCTCCTCCTTCCTTTCCTTTCCCCTTTGGAGTAGCTGCAGGTGAAAGGCCTATCAGTGCTCCTGGGTTTAGGGCAAGAGCCTTGAATGGAAACACTTCCCAAAGTACCCAGCTCGTAATGGAGTTCACTGCTGCCCTTCCTTGCTCCCAGCAGCCATCAGACCCTGCTGCAGGTGCTCACAGCAAAGCCACCCCCTTAGTGCCTTCTCAGGCTGTGGTGCTTCTTGTTCCATCCCCCCTGCTCTGTAGGGTTGGCCCCCACCACTGTGCATTCACTTGAGCAAGCGTCTGTGCGCTCACTGAAGTCTCAGAGTCTCTGACCTTTAAGTGTGCAGCAATTATGGCTGGAGCTTTGCATTCCTCATCTTGTGCAAGTGGCCTCCTAGCAATGTAATGACAACATTCTGCACGGAGGCTGGAGAGGCACTGAGCTCTCTGCAAGCCTCTCTCTGTGCCACAGCCTGACCTTTCCTGCCCAATTAGCTGCAGCAGGAAATTAGCAGCTGTTTTTTCACAGAGACAAACATGAAGCTCGTGTGTAAAGTTCTGGGTGTTGCTCTAAGCCATGCCTTGTCCCTGCTGCCTGAGAGGGCTGTTGAAATGCTTCTGTCAGTCGATCAAGTGAAGGCTGATGCTGCCAATTAAGATACCCAGCCTTTGATTTGCTCCTTTTAAAGTGCTTCAGCCCTTAGGCTTGCAGCAAGTGGACTTTGTGTGAGTCCCATCCGTCTGCTGTCCTGCTCAGTTCATCTCTCCTGCCTCCTGATGACCCATTTCTCTTGTCAGCCNACATTCAAGATCAGACTTGATGTGTCCCTGGGCAGCCTGCTGTGGTTGGAGGTGTCCCTGCTGAGTGCAGGGGGTTAGACAAGATGAGCTTTGAGGGTCTTTTCCAACCCAATGCCCCCTGTGATTCCATTTCTTTCCCTGCCTTTCAGATTGCTTGGCACTGCCTTAGCTACACCTGGTGCCCTGTATTTAACACCGTGGGAGTGATGGCAGCCTGGCTGCAGGGTGGTCTCCTCCTTCCTTTCCTTTCCCCTTTGGAGTAGCTGCAGGTGAAAGGCCTATCAGTGCTCCTGGGTTTAGGGCAAGAGCCTTGAATGGAAACACTTCCCAAAGTACCCAGCTCGTAATGGAGTTCACTGCTGCCCTTCCTTGCTCCCAGCAGCCATCAGACCCTGCTGCAGGTGCTCACAGCAAAGCCACCCCCTTAGTGCCTTCTCAGGCTGTGGTGCTTCTTGTTCCATCCCCCCTGCTCTGTAGGGTTGGCCCCCACCACTGTGCATTCACTTGAGCAAGCGTCTGTGCGCTCACTGAAGTCTCAGAGTCTCTGACCTTTAAGTGTGCAGCAATTATGGCTGGAGCTTTGCATTCCTCATCTTGTGCAAGTGGCCTCCTAGCAATGTAATGACAACATTCTGCACGGAGGCTGGAGAGGCACTGAGCTCTCTGCAAGCCTCTCTCTGTGCCACAGCCTGACCTTTCCTGCCCAATTAGCTGCAGCAGGAAATTAGCAGCTGTTTTTTCACAGAGACAAACATGAAGCTCGTGTGTAAAGTTCTGGGTGTTGCTCTAAGCCATGCCTTGTCCCTGCTGCCTGAGAGGGCTGTTGAAATGCTTCTGTCAGTCGATCAAGTGAAGGCTGATGCTGCCAATTAAGATACCCAGCCTTTGATTTGCTCCTTTTAAAGTGCTTCAGCCCTTAGGCTTGCAGCAAGTGGACTTTGTGTGAGTCCCATCCGTCTGCTGTCCTGCTCAGTTCATCTCTCCTGCCTCCTGATGACCCATTTCTCTTGTCAGCCACCCCCACGCTCACCCACCCACCCAGTTCTTTTCAGAGTCTTGTCACAGATCCCATCCGTGGATTCCAGATGCTTGGATGTGACCCTGCTTAATGATTTGGGAGAGGAGGGTTTGATTCCGAAGAGGAGCTTTTGTTTGGACCTGCAGTGTAGGAACCAGCAGTGATAAGGAAGTGCCTTCAAAACCAGTGGAGGCTTAATGGGCATCCAGGGAGGCAAACTGGGAGAGGGGGGGTTAATTTTTTCTGGTTGTGTAGAACAAGGGAACAGCAGCATCTGCCTCCTATCTAAAGATCTCAGTGGAGCTTGCTGCTTGAATCAATTTTGAGTTCAACGTTGACATAATCTGGAAAAGTGTTTTTAATGAAACCTGTTATTAGGAGAAAGCTGCTTTGTGCTTCCTGGCTTTATCCTCCTGAAGCATTTCCCAGGCTGCCAACAAACCAGGGAAGTGGCAGAAGCAACGTTCACATCTCTCATCTGCCAGGATGGAGGCAGGTGACAAAATGGGGAGAAAAAGCTTAATTTGGGCTGAACTTTTAAGACCAGTGCTTAAAAAAATGGGAGGGCTGAGAGCAGAGGCTGCAACAGGTTTGAAGAGGCCAAAAGGTGGCAGGAAAAAGTTGGGTGCTAAAATGTGGTGTGCTCAGCAGGAGGGAAGAGCAGAGCTGGGAGCTAAACATGGTGCTTGAGAGAGGGCTGGAAAAGGAGTTCTGGAGAGCAACTGGTGGTGGTTGGGGTGACCAAGGTGTGAGAGAGGTGGGCAAGAAGTGAGACACTGCGAGCTGGTTCCTTCCGCGCCCGTCCCCGGCTATTGATAACTCCAGCACTGACATTTCTCTGCAGTATTTTTATCCTGAGGGTGGCAGCTTTTATTGAAAGTGAGGGGGCTCCTGGAAGCTTTCCCTTCAGATTTCAAACCCCCAAAGTTTGGATGACAGTCCTGCAGAGCCAGGGTGGAAAATAACTTTCCCTCTTCCCTGGGTGTGCATCGCCACATCCTGCCTGGGGAAGGCTCTGATGGCAGCCGCCACACGCGGGCCCAGGTCGCTAAGAGTGAGCTGGGGAAGGCTCCTGCTAAAGGTTTTGTTCTTCTGCTCAGGGACCTGGCTGCCAGGAACTGCCTGGTGGGGGAGAACCACTTGGTGAAGGTGGCAGACTTCGGCCTGAGCAGGCTGATGACAGGGGACACCTACACTGCCCACGCCGGAGCCAAGTTCCCCATCAAGTGGACAGCACCAGAGAGCTTGGCCTACAACAAGTTCTCCATCAAGTCTGACGTCTGGGGTAAGCAGCTGCTTGGAGCAATGGAGGCAGAGCACAGCCTCCTATGGCCTCCTTCTGCAGGGCTGTGAAATGAGGACGTGCTGGAGCATTTCAGAAGGGGGCCCAGCTGGAGCTATGCTGTTGAGAGAGTTTGGAACTGATCTGTGCTAAGTCAGGCTTTGGGCAGAGCACTGAGGGTACTGACTTGAGAGGTTTGGATTGGGATTGTTCAGCCTGGAGAAGAGAAGGCTCCAGGGAGACCTTAGCGCAGCCTTCCAGTACCTGAAGGGGCTCCAGGAGAGCTGGGGAGGGACTTTGGACAAGGGCTGGGAGTGATAGAATGAGAGGGAATGGATTGAAGCTTGAGGAGAGCAGATTTAGACTGGAGATTAGGAAGAAATTCTTGACAGTGAGGGTGGTGAGACCCTGGAACAGGTTGCCCAGGGGGGTTTGTGGAGGTTGGATTGGATGAGGCCTTGAGCAACCTGAGTTGGTGGGAGGTGTCCCTGCCCATGGCAGGGGCTTGGAACTGGATGAGCTTTAAGGTCCCTTCCAACCCAACCCAACCCATTCTGTGAGTTGCTGACAAGTATGAAAATAAAGGAAACTTTGGTATTTATAGAAATGCATCAGCTGGGGCTGGAGGGCAGTGATGGCACTGCCCTGATAGAGCTGTGGCACAGCAGTGAAGCCAGAGCTTGTTCCATAGGCAGGAACTTGCTAATTACTTGAAGGAGGAAAGTGAAAATCTGCTTCATTTTATGTTTTAAAAAAAAAAAGAATAATGTGTGTATCTGGTGATAGCTCCAAGCTCATCTCTCTGCCTTTTAAAATAATCATCTTTGGAATGAGATGAGGAGAAACAGAGGGAAAATTTGATGACAAATGGTTATTGAGGAGCCCTGAGGTGCTGGTGATAAGAGGAGACTTAGTGAAATGGAGCTCCACTCTATCAAATCTGACCCCAGAAAAGCTCATTGAGCTTTTTATCAGCCTTTCTTGGGGGGTTATATCTCTGCCAGAGCTGTTGGTCACATTCTCCAAAGTGCCCAGTGACATGAGATAGAAGTTTGTGGGCCGTGGTCCTGAAGGCTCTTGCAAAATGTTATCCTGAGCATGTTCTGTCTATAAGCCAGCAGGGAGGCAGGGATGGAGTTTGGGGGAAGCTGTGCAGAGAAAAGCTTTGGCTGGAAGGAACTTTTAGGCAGTTGGCTGATGCTAAATGTTTTATAGACAGGAGGAAAGCCCAAAACAGCCTCCCAAGGAGTTTGATCAAGGTGTTTCTTCTGCCTTGGACATGCACGTGGTGGTGTTGGCTGCTGCCAAGCATCTGCCAGGCTCTCAAGGATGCTGCTGTGGTGGCTGCAGGATCCCTGTCTGGTGCAGGCAGCAGAGTGCTCAGGGAGGATGGATCCCAAAGCAGTCCTGGGTGCCTTTAATCAGGGTTAGTGTAACCTTGCGTGGTGAGAGCTGGGGCAGTGGAGGCTGGGATCTGATCAGAGCCAGCCAGCTGTCCCCTCAGGCCACGGCTGCTGCTGGGCACCCCAGAGTTTAGCTGCTTTCACCTCGCTGCCTCCAGACAGCAATCAAAGGAAATTGTGCTCAGAGATGTCTGATGGAAATTGCCCTTGGTGGTGTCACCATGTAATGGGATGTGATTTCCTTGCTTATGCAGAGTTGTAATCGCTTTCTCTTCAGGTTAAGCAGGGGCTGGGGTGACTGAACTCATGCCGTGGAGGCTGCTGGGCTGCAGCTGGGGCTGCTCTGGGTTAGCTGCCTGCTCCCTGCTCCTGCCCTGCATCCCCAGCCCCTGCCACCTGAACGCTCCACCTCCTTCAAAGACCCTTTCTTGTGCTCTCCCTTTTGGGCTCACAAACGCCTCGCTCTTGCCCTGTGGTGTTGGCAGCAGCTGCTGAACCTTGCCTCCCACCTCTGCCCCCCAGGTTGCCTCCGCAGCCTGTGCTGCAGCTGCACAAGGGCACCCCAAAGCCAGCGAGCTGCTCAGAGCCAGTGCCCCAGGAGCGGCTGCGCCGAGCGGAGCTGTCAGGGCTGCGCTGTGGCAGGGACACGGCTCCAGCTAATCCACTCTGAAGTCTCTTAATTGTGCCTTTAATAGGACTTGAAGGATCTCAAGGAGTTCAGGTTTAAGACAACTGATACATTGAAAATTAGTCTAATTGTGCCCTGTCACATCGCGGGAGGTTCGGCGGGGCCGGCCCAGGGGCTCCTTGCGCTGCTTCAGCATCTAAGCTGCTGCTGAGCTGCGGATCTGAGCCACCCAGAGCTGCTTCCAGTCTGCAGCACCCAGCAGTGACTGCTCCCACGAAATAGCCTCTCCAAATTTGACATGAAAACAAAGCTTGCTGATTTTTATTTTTTTTCCTCCTCCTCCTTTCCTTCTCCGCTGCAGCCTTTGGTGTTCTGCTGTGGGAAATTGCCACCTATGGGATGTCTCCGTACCCTGGCATTGACCTGTCTCAGGTGTATGAGCTGCTGGAGAAAGACTATCGGATGGAGCGTCCTGAAGGCTGCCCAGAGAAGGTTTATGAGCTCATGAGAGCCTGTAAGTGTTCCTCAGCCCTGCACATCACAGAATTGTTGGGCTTGGAATAGGCCTTTAAGATCATCGAGCCCAACCCATTGAGTTGCCCAACTACCCTGACCTCTAAGCTATGTCCTGAAGCTTCTTGGACACCTTCAGGGATGGAGACTCCACCACCTCCCTGGGCAGCCTGTTCCAATGCCTCTGCACTCTTTCAGGAAAGAGATTTTTCCTAATATCCAACCTAAACCTCCCCTGGCACAGCTTAAGCCCCAACTCTTCTCATCCTACCTCTGCAGGGGGAGTGCCAGGCTCTGGCCACATACAGCAAGAAGCCTCCTGCCAGCCCTGCTGCGTGGAAGGGCACAGTGTGGAACCAGCCCTTCTCTGCTGGGAGCACACAAGCCTGGGGGAGAGATTTGTTGTTCAGCTCAGGGTTTTCCTTGTTGTCTTCTTCCTGACAACATAAGCAAGACCTTGGTCTCTGAGGATGAAGCAGGAGCTTAGCTGAGCCTCTTGAGGGACCAATTGTTTCTCTTCCACTGTGGCCTCTTGGTACATGCCTTAGAGTAGGATTCATCTTCACTCCAGCATTGCTTTGGCTCAGTGGTGGTCACAGGTGCCCAGCACCCTTCAAATGAGGTTTCAGGTCATTATTTTCTCTCCCCCACATTCTAAAGAAGGAGCTGTGGTCATCAGCTCCTCCTGGTGCAGTGCTGAGTGCCTGCTGCTGGAGCAGGGTTCTGAGTGGTGCTGTTCTTGCAGGCTGGCAGTGGAGCCCCTCTGACAGACCTTCCTTTGCTGGGATCCCTCAGGCCTTGGAGACCATGTTTCAGGAGTCCAGCATTTCAGGTGGTAGCTCTGGGTACCCCTTGGGCTGGGAATTGCAGGGATGGGGAAAGGACCAACTGCATCCTTACCTCTGCAGGTTGTTCTGAGGCTGCTTTGCAGTGAAACTCAACCCTGGGTTGTTCTGCTCTCTGTGAGCAGCGGAGAAAGCAGAGAACCACTGGGGTGGGAGAAGACCTCTAAGGTCAAGTCCAACTTTCTACCCACGACCATGTCACAGTGTGCCACATTCATTTTTCTAACACCTCCAGGGATGGTGGCTCCACCACCTCCTTGGGGACCTGCTGGCAGAGCAGAGGTGTGCTCAGCTGGGGGCTTTGTCTGGGCACACCTCAGATTTTCAAGAGCCCAATGGCTGAAGAACCTCAAAGAACTTCTGCTTGGTTCTGTTTGCTTCCTTTTGTGCTCGTAACTCTGAACAGCACAATAGCTTTTTTTTTTTTTTTTAATCTTCTGCTGATCTCAGTGATTGTTTTGTTGGGTTTTTTTTTTTTTTTCCTGCTGTGCATTGCAGAGGTGGAGAAGGAGCTGGGAAAGAAGGGCATGAGGAGTGTGATGAGCAATTTCCTCCAGGCCCCGGAGTTGCCAACCAAAACACGAACGACGAGGAGAGCTGCTGAGAGCAAAGACACCAACGAGGGCTTGGAGGCTGCACATGCTCGAGGCCAGGGGGAGTGTGGTAGGCTTTAATTAAAGTCATTATTCCTTCAGGAAATACAGGGGGAAAACAAAATGCACAGCCAGCTCCAGGCCCTCACCTAGGCAAAGCTGTGTCTAACAGCAGCTGCCATCCTGCTGGACCAGGGTTGTGTTTCTGGGTGGCAGGCTGCTGACTTTGCTTTCCTGGGTTCAGAGCCCTTTTTATTATTTCTTCCAGAGGTTGGTTGTTAATCTTGGGACCAGAAACGGGCAGCAGCTGGGAGTGTGAATCCTTCTCTGGCTGAGGGATTGATGCTTTACCTGCCTTTGCCTAGAGAAGCCCTGGGAGTTCTTTTAACTTAATGGCTGCAGCTCCCTATAGACCAGAGCCTGAGCACAGAGCTCTCTGATCATATCCTCTTCCCATTCCCTGGCAGGAGCTATCAGTGGGATCTCCCTCTGCATCTCAGTGCTGGGTAATCTGCTGTGTTCAAGCCACTTTACACCATCACACTGCATAATTTAAAGCAGGACGATTGCTTAGGTTTAGCAAGCCCCAAAAGGGAGCTTTCTTCACTCTCCCATCCTGCCAGATTTGTGCCTGGAGCACTGAAGGGGATTACTCTTGGCAGGTACCAAATATAATTTCAGCAAGGGACAAAGAGGAATTTACAGAATCTTCCATGAAATTAAGCTCTCAGGTTCCTCAAGAACTTCCCTTCCACTCTGAGGCAATAAAAGCAGGGGGAAAAGTGTGTGTGTGGGGGGGGGGTGTCCAGCTCCTGCTGGAGCTGCCTTGCCTGACCACTGGTGTGAGTGACCTTTTCTGTGCAGGGTCAGTCCTCCTGGCAGTGCAGGAGCAGATGTGCACAGGTCCAGGCAGAGGGGGAAAAAGAGAGGAAATGTAAAACGCTGGGCAAAGGAGGTGCCAGAGCCCTAGGAAGGTTATTTACCACAGAGAGGAGATAGAACTGCCTGCTCTTGCCAGCTTTGAAGTAAAATCACTTCATTTAAATACTTAAGGGCTTTGAGAGCTTCAAGTGCAGCAGGGATAAGATGAATTTAACATTATGCTGGGAGTCACTTTGCTCTTCCTGGTGGAAGCAAACCTTGCACATCGGAGCTGCACTTGTCAGTGCTCCTCTAGCGAGTCCAGCAGCTGGAGGCTGATCCTCAGTGTGAGGTGCTTGGCCTCTCTGGATCCCCACGGCTCCACTGTGTCTAGACACAGAAAGGCCACAGCCTGCTGAAGAGCTGAGAGAGCTCTGCTGGTTGTCCAGCTCCCCATAAGCCATGTGGGGATGGTTTAACAGCACCTGCAATCCTGCTGTCTTCCCAGAGGACACAGCTGGCTGGCTTCTGATTCTCTGTCCCCAGGCAAATCCCCTTCCTCAACCCAAGTCCTGCCCATGGCATGGTGGGTACCAACATCTGACTAAGAAGCATCTTCCTTTTCCTCTGTGACTGCTTCAGCTCCCTCCTTACTGCCTAGTGGAGCTAGAAATGCATCTGCTGCCCTGAGGGCATTCCTGCTTGGGATTAGAATGCCAGCTGAGTGCCTGGCCTGGGAATGAGCCCCCCTGTCAGTCAAACACAGACCTTCAGGACTCTGCCTGCATTTATTATCAACCACTCTTCATTTTTAAAAAGCAAAAGGGTCACCTCCTCATCTCCTCCTGGAGCAGGGCTGCTGGGGGAGGCTTTTACTCCCACTTTGACCGAATCACAGATTGCAGCAGGTTGGAAGGGTCCCTCCAAAGCCACCTTGTCCAACCCCCCTGCAGCAAGCAGGGACACTCCAGCTGGAGCAGGCTCTTTCCCCCATTGTTGCACAAAGCTGGCAAAGGATGACATCAGGAAGACAGGTTGGGAGCAGCAGAATCCAAATGAAGGAGGAGGCTGGGGATGGAGGTGGGTTGCAGAGATGTCTTATTAATTCAGAGGGTCGACTGTTCACATGACAGCAGCAGCTCAGGGACTCCAGCAAAGGCCTCTTCATATTTATCTTCCTCACAATGTGAAGTGTAGACAGGTCTCCAGATGTGAGGGTGGGAAGCTGAACACAAACAGTTTGTGTTTGTGTGTCACTGTTCCAGGCAGAAGCCTACAGGGAAGGTGGCTTTGGCAGCAGAGTCCTGGAGAGGCCACCCCACAAATAAATGTGTGCAGGGCTGGGCACCAGGCTGTGCCCAGCCTGGGGTGTGGCTGTTCTTGCTTCACTCCTGCTCTGAAGTTTCTCTCTCTTGCAGCACCTGCACCTTCCAGAGGTGCTGCAGTGGTTTGATCCTGCAGCCCTGCTGTGTGAGGAAGGGCTGAGAGGGTTGGGGTTGTCCAGCCTGGAGAAGAGAAGGCTTAGCTAGACCTTATTGCCATGGCCCAGGACAGAAAGGGTGGCTGCCAGGAGCATGGAGACTCCCTTTGTGCAAGGAGTCCCATGGAGAAGACAAGGGGTGGTGGGGACAAGTTACTGCTGGGGAGATTCCTGTTGGGATACAGAATTGTTCCCTGTGAGCACAGTTGGACACTGGAATCATCTCCCAAGGGAAGCAGTGGAGTCCCCTACATTGGTCAGTTTGAAGGCTCAGCTTGCCAGGCTGCTGGGCCAGCTCCTTTCCACTCCACCATCACCTGGAAGGGTTGGAGCAGATGGTCCTTGGCGTCCCTTCCAAGCTGGCATCCTGTGGCTGCAGCGCTCAGCAGACTCTCCTCTTTCCCTTGCAGACCCCCTGGATCATGAACCTGCCATCTCCCCCCTGCTGCCACGCAAGGAGAGGGCGGCCCTGGAGAGCAGCTTGGCCGAGGACGAGAGGCTGCTTCCCAAAGACAAAAAGCACAACCTCTTCAGTGCCCTCATCAAGAAGAAGAAGAAGACAGCCCCGACGCCCCCCAAGCGCAGCAGCTCCTTCAGGGAGATGGACGGGCAGGCGGAGCGCCGGGCGGGCGCCGAGGAGGAGGGCAGGGAGCCTGGCAACGGCGCCGGCACCGCGCCCCCCGCCGACGGCGGGGACCCCACCAAGTTCCAGAGCCCCAGCAACGGGGCCGGGGTGACCAATGGGGTCGTGACGGGGAACTCGGGGGTCTTGTCCCCCTACCTGCGCAAGAAGTCCAGCACCATGAGCGGCAGCCGGGGGGTGGCCGCCGAGGAGGAGCCTGGGTCCAACTCCAGCAAACGCTTCCTGCGGTCCTGCTCGGCCTCCTGTGTGCCCCACGGAGCCAAGGACACGGAGTGGAAATCTGTCACCCTGCCTCGGGACCTGCAGTCCACAGGGCGCCAGTTCGATTCCTCCACCTTCGGGGGGCACAGGAGCGAGAAGCCGGCGCTGCCTCGCAAGCGTGCCAGCGAGGCCAAGGCTGACCTGGCTGCCAGGGGCACGGTCACCCCTCCCCCGCGGCTGCTCAAGAAGAACGAGGAGCCCACCGACGACGTCTTCAAGGATGCAGAGTCCAGCCCTGGCTCCAGCCCTCCCACTCTGACGCCAAAACTCGGCCGTAGGCAGCCTGCAGCCCCTCCGCCCTCCAGCGCACTCCACAAGGACGATGGAGTCAAATCCAGTGCCTTAGGTACCACCGTGCTGATGGACCAAGGTTCTGCTGCCAAAGCCAACCCTGCTGCCCTCGTGGGTGCCAGCAAGGCCTCTTCTGAGGAGGCGCGGCTGAGGAGGCTGAAGCAGAGCTCGGAGGTGGCAGGGAAGGACAAGGGGAAGCTGTCGAAGCTGAAGCCAGCCCCTCCCCTGCCGCTCTCCTCATCCTCCATCAGCAAGCCCGGGAAGGCTTCTCACAGCCCCAGCCACGAAGCAGCAGCAGCAGATGTGGTGTCTGGGCCCAAATCCAAGCAGCCGGCTCAGGTCGGCGAGGCTGGCAGCAGCGATGCTGTCAAACCCAACCAGCCAGGGGAAGGTGTGAAAAAGCTGGGGCTGGCCTCTGCACCAAAACCACAGGCCTCTGCCAAGCTGCTGCTGAGCACAGCCACCCCAGCCGCCTCTTCCTCCTGCGGCCCCTCGGCCCCGGGCGGGGAGCAGCCATCCTCCACGGCCTTCATCCCCCTCATCTCCACCAGGGTCTCCCTGCGCAAGACGCGGCAGCCCCCGGAGCGCATCGCCAGCGGCGCCATCACCAAGGGGGTGGTGCTGGAGAGCACCGAGGCCCTGAGGGTGGCCATCAGCAAGAACTCGGAGCAAATGGCCAGCCACAGCGCCGTGCTGGAGGCCGGCAAGAACCTCTACACCTTCTGCGTCAGCTACGTGGACTCCATCCAGCAGATGAGGAACAAATTCGCCTTCCGGGAGGCCATCAACAAGCTGGAGAACAACCTGCGGGAGCTGCAGATCTGCCCAGCCACGGCCGGCAGCGGCGCCGCCGCCACCCAGGACTTTAGCAAGCTCCTCAGCTCGGTGAAGGAGATCAGTGACATCGTTCAGAGGTAGCAGAAGCCAGGCTGGAAAAGAAAGAAGAATAAATCCGACCCCGACGGGCCAAAGCCAACTGTGGAGAGAGTGGACTGAGAGGAGCCGGGGGTGGGGGGGGTCCAGCTTAGGGCTGTGCGGAAGCCACAGACTGCCAACGGCCACCCCAGCTCCCAGGGGCAAGGGCTGGCTTCAAGAGGCACTGCCCACCCTCTTGGCTCAGCCTCCCTGTGTTTCATATCCCTGTAATCATCTTATCTGTGGAGTTCTTGCCTTGTGGACTACCACCTCTGAATGCTGGTGCCACCCCATGCCTTTTGATTCAATGTTGTGTTCTGGACAGAGCCTTAAGACTGAAGCCAGACCGATGGACACTGAGCTGCCACCCTCCTGGGAAGGACTCTACTGCATTGTCACCCCCTCCCTCTGCCCTGGTCTATGTGAGGATGAGTGTTGAATAGCAATACCCCCTGCCACCTGCCTTGGGAGAGCTGCAGCACAGGTCCCTGCCCCGAGCCTGGCATTTTCCTGACAGCAAAGCCACAGATTTGGTGCTTGGGAAGGCAAAAGGGAGGGAAATTGTTCAGTTTTGTGCTCCAGCTGATGCTTGCCCAAGCTCTCCCCACGGCTCCACCTGCTGCCCCTCATCTCTGTCGTTTTCCACTCATTTCTTCACCTTGTCCAGCCCAGAGGAATCCTTTGGGTTCAAAACACTGCAGATGTAGTCCCAGAGGAGCCTGCTTGTGGACCTGCCCTGGTAGGAAGGAAGGTCTGGAGAAGGTTGTTGCTGGTTCCCTCCAGTGATACCCAACCTTAACCAGGCTGGAGTGGGGGTTGCAGAGGTTGGGGAGCAGGAGGCTGGTGCTGAGCAAGGCATCACTGCCTGAGAGCCAGGAGGGTTGCAGGCAGGGGGATAGCTTAGGATGGGTCCAGAGACACCACTGTGCCTCCAGCAGCTGCTCCAGCCCAGCTGGTTCCCCACAGAGGGCTGAGCACTGCTGTTTATCCAGCTCTGTGTTCTAGGGGGGGAAGGTGGGACCTGGCTCCTGCCCTCCCCTGGAGACCCGACCTGGGAGGTGCTCCAGTGCCTCCCTTCCCGTGCCAGTGCTGCCTCCCTGAGCAGCTCAGATTGCCAGTTTTGGGGGTTGGAACCGGCACTACCAGCGTGGTTCCAGCCAGCATCCAACAAGGGGCTGTGAAGTCTGCAAAGGCTTCTCTTGGGTGCATCTCCCAGCACAGAAAGCTGCCAGCAGCTCTCCTGGACTTCCTTTCCAAGGTCCTGGGACCTTCCCAACTGGTGCAGCACGACTGGGAACTAACTGTGACAATAGTGACAGAAGAAGGTTTAGGGCTATTAACAGTGCAATTTAACTCCTCTTTAACAGTTCCAGAGGGGAGGAAAAGGCCTTTCCCACATCCTCCTCCCCTCGTGCCCCTTCCCCTGTGTCTCCAAACACTAACTGCCTTCCCGTGTCTCACCCTGCTCTCCTGGGGACTGGGCTGTGTAACGATCTCTGGTAGCTCACCCCAGCCCCTGCCCTCACAACCAGCCCCTGACAGCTGTTCAAAAGGAACCCCCAAGGCCCTTGGACTGTCTCTTTCCTGGAGGTACTGTTTTTATCTGATAACATTTTTGTGCCACTATATTATCCCTTTGTATCTTGGTATTACACACTTTTGTAGACTTGTCTTTTTTACAGTGTGTAAATAGCTTTGTCCTTCCTCTCTCTGATACCTAAGGGGGTTGTTTCCCCTTCCATTTGCTCCAGTACAGATTGGTTCTGTGCATGGCTTTGGAGTCTTCCTCCTCTCCCTCTCTCTCTGGTTTTGTTTTGTTTTGTTTTGTTTCTCTTTTTTTGTTTGTTTGTTTGATTTATTCCAGTCTCTCTTGCGTAGTATATTTAAAAATAAATCCATGGTGAGGAAAACCTCTCTTGGTCTCTAGCAGAGCTTCTTCAATCCCTCTCACCTCCCCCTAGACTCCCTTGGGCATAAAGAAGGGGTGGCCCTGATCAGAGCCAGGCAGCAGCAACCTCTCCATGTCCTTCTGATCTGGCTCTGGAAGAGAGAAGCAGGATGCACAGAGTGAAGGCTCTGTCCTCACCTGCCTTGGAGCGGAGCCTTTGCTGCTGTCTTCACCCAGATGGGAAACAAACCTCAAACAAACCTCCACTGCTGCTTGTCCTGGCTTAGTGCCAGCAGGAGGTGGCACGTTGGAGTGAGGGGGCACAGCTGCCTGGAGTGTCACTGCCCCAGCTCTGGAGTGCTGCTGGGAGGGGAGGGTTTGTCATAAAATCACAGAATGGTTTGGGCTGGAAAAGTCCTTTGAGATCATCCAGCCCAGCCATGACCTAAGTCCAGCAAGGCTGGGGCTAAGCCATGGCCCTCAGCACCACATCTCTGCCTCTTGGAAACCCTTCCAGGGATGGAGACTCAACCACCTCTCTGGGCACCCTGTGCCAGGCTTTGAGAACCCTTTGGGGAAAGAAGTTGCTTCCAGTGTCCAACCTCAGCCTCCCCTGGGGACAACTGGAGGCCATAAAGCCAGAGGTTTGCCTTCCCACTCGCTAGAGCCAGGTGGGTTCGGTGATTGTCGAAGTCTTTTCCATTCTCACTGTGTTCAAACCCTGCTCTTCCCTCCTCTGTGCAGCGACCCAGGAGCTTCTCTCCTCAGACAGTTCTGGCTGCTCCCTCCCCCTTTCCTGGTTGTCCATCCTGATTTTCTCTCTGCAGTCCCCTCAGCCTTCTCAGCAGATTGGGAGGGAGGGCCCTACCTAGGTGCTCAGCAGGCTCTGAAGTGAGGCACTGCCCTGTTGCGTGCAGATGAAGCTAAAGAGCAAGCAGAGAAGAGGAGGAGGCAGAGCAGGTGACAGTGGTGGTGAGCCCCAGGTCCTGCAGCTGCTGGGGGCTGGTTTAGGGCTGTGACCCAGCTCTGCCAACGTTTAGTCCCCTCCCTAAGTCCCTGGTGATACCTCCAGTCCTGGCATGGGGACCTGCTGGGTGGTGGGCCCTGGGAACAAGGCTCAGCAGAAACCTCCTCTGGTCTGCAGCAGTTGCCTCAGGCTGCTCCTGAATGAGCCTGGAGAAGGTGAAAAGAGGATGGAGAGGATGCTGTGGGCAGCACCAGTGCCACTAATGGCCTGCACTTGGCAAGGCTCAGGTTGGAGCCAGCTCAGGTTGTGTGGGGCTCTGAGCAGCCAGCTCCAGTTGCAGATGTCCCTGCTGGCTGCAGAGGGGTTGGACTGGATGAGCTTCAAAGGTCCCTTCTGGGATTCCACTTGGCTGCAAGTGGTGGTGTCTGGTGAAGGTAGCCCAGAGCTGTGAGGGGTCCCTGGCTCTGTGCTGATGACTCTTGGCAAAAAATCAGTGTCCAGGCTGCTCTCGGGTGTGGTGAAAGGCTGTGGGCAGCTCAGCAGAGTGTTAGGGCTTGGAAGGGGCCTCTGGACATGGAGTCCAACCCCCTGCCAGAGCAGGATCACCCAGGGCAGGGCACACAGGAACACATCCAGGTGGGTTTTGAAAGTCTCCAGAGAAGGAGGCTCCACAGCCCCTCTGGGCAGCCTGCTGCAGGGCTCCAGCACCCTCACACCAAAGAAGTTTCTCCCCATGCTGAGGTGGAACCTCCTGGGTTCCAGTTTGTGCCCACTGCCCCTTGTCCCATCACTGGGCACCACCATAAGGAGCCTGTTCCTGGAGAGGCTGAAGCTGCCCCTGCCCCAGCCACTCTTGGGCCTCTGCCTGCTGAGGGTCAGGTCCCTGCTGTGGTGGGATGGCAGTGCCCAGCTGGCCTGGCTGGGGTGAGGCCCAGGATCTGCAGGGTTGGGAGAGGGGCTTAAGGGCTAAATTTAGCTGAGTGCAGTGGGAGTTGATTTAACAGATCGATGCATTTAACAGTTTGATTGCAACAATTTTCAAGGCTATTGAGCTTGCAAGTGAGAGTGCTCTGGGGGAAAAATCGCTGTGTTTGGGTTTTTGTTGTGGCTCCTGTGCCTCTGCAATTACCATCTCCCCTCTCCTGAGTTTGCCTTCAGTGTCCTCCTGCCTTTGGCTGAGAAGCTGCTTGTCATCAGATGGAAAACGTGGGCAGAGGCTGGCACTCAGTGCTGGGGCACCCTGGCTGCTGGGGAGGGGATGGGCTGGTGTGGGACCACGGCAGTGGGGATGTGTCTGGTGTGGGACAATGCCTGATGGGGTGTGGCTGTAGTGGTGCTGTTGGCAGCAAGAGTCTGTGCCACTCTGTGCTGGCTGGTCCCAGTCGTGTATGAGAATCCAGTGCCAGTTTGATGTGCCCCTTAGCTGGGCTGTGTGGCAGGTGGTGGTGCCCATGCTCCAGGCAGGGTCTCCTGCCTTGCCCACACTCCACTCTGCGGCTTGTGTGGCCATGATCAGCTCCTTCTGGGGCTGGGCTGTGAGCTCTCTGGTGCCCAAAGCTGCTGGGGGTCTGAGTGTGCCCTGGCAGCTGCCCCACAAAGGGGACTGAGAGGGGCTGTAAGCTCCCATGGGATCTGGATGGGGAGCACCGTGGCCAGCATGCAGGGCTGAGCTTTCCAGCCTCCCGGGGGTCACTCCTGGTGTGCTCCCCGCTCCTTCCTCCCAGACAACACCCCCAGACTCCAGGCAGTTATTTTCTAGTTGCTTTTACCTCAAGCCCCCCCCCCCCCAACCTCTTTCTCCAGGGAGCAGCCCCCGGGAGCCTGGAGTGCTGCCTGTCCCCAAGTGCAGCCGCTGAGGGATGCTACAGCCCCCTGCCAGCCCCACCTCACAGCCTTCCAGGACCTCTTTTCCTCCCTGCAGACAAGGAGGGTGATGACGTCCTCCCCATGGCACCGAGCTGCCCATCAGGGAGCCCCCCGGGTGCAGGGGCTGAGCCCAGCTCTGCCCCCTGCCAGGTGAGCGCCGCGGGAGGCTCTGCCTTCTCCTTTCAGATAAGGGTTATTGAGCTTCAATCAAAGCCTCCTTAGGTGCGAGCTTTATCCTGCTGCTCTGACCCTGTTCCTCTTCTGCACCTGAAAGCAGGAGCCCAGGTGTGTGCCCCCCCAGGCCCCAGCAGGTTTCCTCTCCCTGCCCACAGCACTCGGTGCCACTTTTCCCTGCAGCCATCCTCTGGGCAAAGCCAGGGGTTTGCCAGCCCCTCTCCCAAGCCCTGTCCCCTTCCTCCCTCCCCCCGACTCCAGCGCAGGGTAAAATTGATCAGTGCTTGTTTATTGATGGGCTGAACACTCCAAAGAAAGGGGAAGGGGGGGGAATACAGAGAGGTTGCCATAGAAATATTGATAAAGCTCCAGCTGGCTGCTGAGGCCAGCGTGGTGCCAGCGTCCCCCCAGCCACTGCCCTTTGGGGTGGGACTTGAGTGGGATAGGAGAGGGCTGGAGGATGCCGGGGGAGGAGGCTGCATGGACTTAGCCACCCCAAGTGCCACCAGGTTTGTTGGTTGCTGCTGTGGTCCCCGTGGGGCGAGTTAGTGGCTGGCAGAGAGGCAGGGGCAGGACAATGCCCTTCCTCCACTTGCCCTCAGCTGTGTCCCTGCCAGCCCAGAGCCTCTCCCACTCTGCACCCGTGGGGCTATGACCTGCACATAGCTCCTCGGAGCCTCGATCACTCCTCCCTGGACCTGTTGCCCCAGAGCTGGCCCTTCCCTGCAGGCTGCAGCTCCTCCCTTCTCCCAGCACTCCTGCTGTGTGCCCAGCTCCGCAGCCTGGCAGCGCGCAGTGGTCTGGCTGCCTGATGGATTTTACAATGCAGCTCCTGGAGCTGGATTTTTCTTCTCCCCCCACCCCCCTCTTCACCCCCAACCAAGTCCTGCCACAGTCTTTGATTCTGAGAGTGCAATTTAGTGCTTGCAAATCATTGCTCTGCTTCATTTTTGTGCCTGCAATGAAATATTAGCAGTCGTTAGGTGTCTAACTCGCCCTCAGTGCCTACAAGGCAGGTAGTTGGACCTCTGATTACTGATGTCTGCCTGCAGTGGCAGGCACAAAGCAAGCCAGGAGAAGGCAGGGGCTGAAGAGTGGAGCTTGTCCTTTGCAGCTATGGCCTTGGATGCCTGAAGATGCACCAGTGGCAGTGGAGGGGAGTGGAGAGCAGGAAGATATCAAGCATGGCATTGGTGGCCTGGGTAGGTGCAGGGCTCCCTGTTCTAGCCCCTCTGTACCCAACATTCTCCAGCAGCTCCAGCTGGGCATAGGTGGTGATGAGGCCAGGAGGGTGCTAGGAAGGCTTTCAGGCAGGACCTGGGGTGATGTGGCAGGGATGCTGCAGGTTGGTCAGCATCTCATGCTGCTGAGGGCTCTGCTGGCACCTGGGTCTCAGGATGTGAGCAGGGTGGTGGCTCTGCAGCAGGACTGGTGGTGCCAGGGCAGGGTCCTGTGCTCCTCTCAGAGGTTTCTGAGAAGATTTTCTGCTGCTTTGGCCTGGTTTGCAGGCAGGGGCTGGCTCTTGCAAGTGGCATCTTGACACTAAGCAGAATTTGCTGCCGGAGGGACTTTTCCTTAATAGGCAGCAGAGCTGCAGCTCTGTGGAGAGCTCTGAGGGACCTGTGCCTCCCTGACAGCCCTGCCCTGGCTGGGGGCTGTCACCATCAGGACCATCCTGCTGTGACCCTTCAATCTGCCTCCCTCCAGCCTCAACGCCTGGCACTGCCCACCCTGATGCAGGATCCCTGCTGGAGACTCAGCACTGGGCCCTCTCCCTCTGCCCCAGCAAAGGCTGTGTGACCAGGGACGGGATGTAGTGGCATCCTTGGCAGGCACCCTCCTCCTCCTCCTCCTGTTCCTCCATGACGCCAGCTGGGAATGGGGACACAAGACCTGGAGCAGGGCTGCAAGTGGAGCAGGCTTGGTGACCTCCCTTCCCCGGGGCAATTCCAGCAGCAACCCCCCCAGTACCCTTCTGTCCGAGGAGAGGTGGAAGGGAAGGACGTGGCGAGGTGCCCTGCTGGCCGGGGTGGGTCCAGCCCCGGACCTCATCTCCCGAAGCGGAAGGTGAAGCCTCCTCTCCTCCGGTTGTAGCCGTTCAGCTCCTCCGCCAGGTTCCCCAGCGCTCCGCTGCGCTTCTCCCCCGCCGCGGGCAGCAGCTCCGAGCCCCCCTGCCCGCCCAGCTGCCTCCTGGACCCCTCCTTGCCCAGGCCCCGCAGCTCCCGGGCGATGCCCAGCAGTGAGCTCAGCTCCTCGCTTCGCCTCCGCTCTGCTGCTGCCCTCCAGCCACCCCAGTCCTCAGCCACCGGGCGATGCCAGCTGGGCTTCAGCGAGGTCCCGTGCCCGGGGGGTCCCAGCTCCTGCCGCTCGCCGGGAGGGAAGCAGGTGCCCAGGCTCAGGAGGAACAGGCAGGACAGTGAGTAAGGTGCTCTCATCTGGGGGAAGCACAGGAAGGGAAAGACACTCTGGTGAACCATGGAGCATCCTCGGGCAGCAGCTAAAGTAGCAGCAAGGGTTGCCCTTACCCAGCCCCCAGCCCTGCAGCACCCACAGGCCAGCCCTGCCACCCCTGCACCCTGACAAAGCCCTCCCCCAGCACCTCTCCAGCAGCGTCCATGCCAGCACCCAGCTGCAGAAGGGGTCTTGGGTGGTGTCTGTGCTCACTCTGCCTCCTTCAGCCCTGCTGCCCTTCATCCTCAGCAGCTCCATGCTCACAAATCACAGCCCTGCAGCTTCTCCCCTGGTCTCCAGCCAGGAGCTGGGCTCTGCTTGGCTGGGGCTGGCTGATGGACTCCTCTTAGAGGCACTGCAGGGAGGACTAAAGTGCATCCACCTGAGCCGTCTCTGTCTTGCCTTGCTCAGCTCCTGCCTGGCTGCTGAGAGAGGTCCTCCACACTCCTCTGCTTTATGGGGCTCAGAGGTGCCCGGCTGGCAGCAGGGTCTGGTGAGCAGAGCAGGGGGGGAGCAGGGTCCTGGGCTGTGGGCAGCAATGCTGCAGGCACCTGGGGTGACCTTGGGCTCGGAGCTTTAGGAAGGGGAAATGGATTTTTTTTTTTTTTTTTTTTTTTTTTTTTTTTTAAAATTATTGTTGCCTTTCTCTGGAGGTGTTCCCTTAAGTCTCTGCAGGTGGTGGGGGTCAGGGTCTCTGCTCACTGCTTGCAGCCTGGGGAGTTGCTATGGGTGCTTCTTGCTCCTATGCTGGACCCAGCTATGCCCAGATCCCCACCTGCCCTCCACAGCACCTGGCAGGGTGGACCCCGAAGGGAAGCCTATGGGCCCCTGCCTGTGGGCTTCCCTTGGGTGTCCTTCCTGCCTCCTCACACCTTACCACTCTTCTGCTGTCTCCCCTTTTGCTCCCAGTGCCCAATGTGGAGCAAAATCTCTGGGATGCATCCAGAGCAGGAAGAACCTTCCCAGCACCAGTGACTGGCACTGCCAAATCCCATGGCTGGGGCTGGGGTACCAGTGGGTACCCAGCCCTGCCTGCTCTCCCCACCAGCTGCCTCCCAGCTCCTCGCTGCCCATCGAGGCAGGGTGCAAAGCAGGCACATGGAGACAGACTGACAGACAGACAGACACATGGACTGACAGACAGACAGACACATGGACAAGACAGGCAGACAGCTGCCAGCCACTCACCTCTCTGCCTTGGGCAATGCCCCAGCACCGCCTGCCCTGGCCCTGCTCTGCGCTGCCCTGTGCCCAGGCTGAGCTGGCCAGTCCCCTTCACCTGCCCTTAAATAGCCACCAACGCCAATTGCTGTCACCGTTGGGCTGGCAGGGCTGTGGCTGCTGGAGCAGAGGTTGGGAGGGGGCTGGAGAGGGGCTGGGGGCTGGCCAAGCTGCCACAATGGGAGCGCAGCATCGCCGCTAATTAAGGCACCTCCTTCGCTTGGCTCCCTTGGAGGAGAGGCTGGAGCTGGCCTGCAGTCACTGGCAGCTGCTGGGGATGCTGGTGGGAGGGAGGGTCTCATCTAGGGGCACAGATGTCCCCCACCAGCTTGGTGGGTGCATGTGGGTGTGTGTTTGTTGGGGGTCGCAGGGGTCTGTGCCAGTGTGGGGGGTGAGCAGGCACCAGTGGAGACCTCTGCACCCCCAAACCTGCTCAGGAACTGGCCCCACCTGCACGAGCCTGAGCACTTCCCTCACTCTTGGCCACTGCACCAGTCCTAAGCACGGTCCCCGAGGCCTGGCACTCAGCTGCCCCCTCCTGGGTCTGTCCTAGCCTGGAGCAGAGCAGGGTGTGGGGTGGGCATCACCCTGCTGCTCTGCGGGAAGGTGCCAGGGGCATCACTCGTGCTCTGCCCTTCAATGTGGGGAGCAGGGAGCAGGTCCCCTTGGCACTGGGAGCTGTCACCACCCTCTGTCTGAGGTCTGGTGGTGCCTGGGTTCGGGCTTCAGCCTTTGGGAGGCTTCTGCTGCCTTGTCCTTGCCCTGCCAGGACTCCCCAACCCTCCCTGGCAGACTCACAGCACAGTTTGGGCAGCCTGAGCCTGCAGTGGGCTGGTTCCTGGGGGACATGCTGAGAGCCTGGCACGGGGAAGAAGCTGTCACTGTGGCAGGTCCTCCCAGCAGACCGTGGGCACAGGCACCCAGAGCCCAGCAAACGATGAGTTCCTTTTATTGAGGAGTTTCCGAAGTCCACAGGTACGGCGCCGACACCGCCACCGAGACGCCACCGAGGCGCCACCGAGACGCTACCGAGACGCCACCGAGACGCCACCGAGGCGCCACCGAGGCGCCGCGGCACTGCCACACGCCACCAGCCCGCCCAGGCCTTCACCACCAAGGTAGGTGGCCAGGTCTTGGACATGCCCCCGACCCAGTGCCCCTGCCCACCCTTCTCTGGGTGGGTGGATCCTAACGCAGGGCTGCGGGGCGATGTGTGCCCACTGGGGCATTACCCCTGGCAGTGCCGCGTCCTGGGGGGGATTAAATCCCCTCCTGTGAGTCAGAACAAAGTCACCCGGGGACCCCTGGGTGGCACTGGCACTGGCACAAGGTACTGCATGGGCAATGTGCCCTCCCCAGCACGGAAAGACCCCGACGGAGGGGTGCTGGGGGCTCGGGGACCTTCTTGCCCCAGGCGTGTGGCTCCGTCTGCCGCCTTGTCCTACAGACAAGCACAAGACACCCAGCTACAGCTAATCACTGACATCACTGAATAAGAGGGCAGGAAGGGCTTTGTGCTGCCTGCCTGCCAGGGACCCGTGCTGGAGGGGGCCAGCGCGGGGCAGGAAGCCCCTCGGGAGCTGCTGGGGGCTGCTGCTCTTGTGCTGGCTGGGGAATGCCATCGCTGAGCTCCTCAAGAGCCCATCGTTAGAGAAAGCCTGGGCACAGCCAGTGCCTGGGGCTTGTCCTCACCCACGGGCTCCAAGGAATGCCCCTGGCAGAGGGGAGTGCTGTGTGAGCTGTGCTGTGTCATTCGTCCCCGGTTCCCTGGCAGGGCAGGTGGACAAGGCTGTGTCCAGCACAGGATCTCAGGGGGTAAGGATCAATGAGAAGCAGGCAGGGAAGGAGAAACCAGCCCCAGGCAGGGTTCTGAGCCTGTGGTCACCCCTGGGAATGGGGCAGGGAGGAGCTTTCCTCCCCTCCGGGCAGTCTGTCTGTCTGCCTGCCTGTCTGTCCGTCTGTTCCATGCTGTTCCCAGGGCCCAGAGTGGGGCTCTGCTCCCTACTGCTGCTGTAGCACAGGTGTGAAAGGACACACAGCTTGGGCAGGATCCTGGTTGCCCCCATCCTGTTCCTACACAGCCCTCTCAGGCTCGGGTCTGGGGTTTTTTTGGGGACAAAATCCCCCAGCTGAGTCCTTTCAGGCAGCTCTAGACCCTGTGGCAGCTCCTGCTGGGGTTGGCTGGCACAAGGCATCGCCTGCTGCTCGGTTATCAGGGCCCTGCAGATGCTAAGCCCCACTCAGGGCTGCTTTTTGCAAAACCTTAATGAGATTTGGAGAAATGAAAAGCTTGGAATTCTCTGCAGGTGCAGAGCCAGAGCCTGGCTCATCCTGGCTGGATACGAATGTGTGTGCCCAGGCTGGGGGCGAGCCGAGGGGGCTGGCAGGGGCACACGGCTGAGATGCCCAGAGCCAAGGCTTTCAGGACAGGACAGGTCACAGCTTTTGGGTGGTGCAAGAGGGTCTGGTTGGGAGGGAGGAGCTGTGGAATGCAGGCAGAGCCGTGCTGGGAACAGAGCCTTCCTCGCTGCCTCCTCCTCCTCCTCGCTCTGCTCCCTGTTTCCCCAGCGCTGCCAAACCAGCTCCAGGCCGTGCTGGGTCCTGGCTGTGTGTCCTTGCAGCACCAGCCTGGCTTGCTTTGGGTTGTCCCAACCAACCTGCTGGGATGCTCTAGGAGCCCTGACAGGGACAATGGGGACAGCAGAGTTTGCAGCTGTCCCTTCCCAGCTGCACTGCCCTTGCAGGGGCTGAGGGCAGCGATGTGCAGACCAGAGGAGGAGTCACTGACACAGCCTGGGCTCTGCGTGGGCTGCAGCCCAGCCAAGCCCTCCCCATCCCCAGCAGCCCCATGGGCTGAGCTGGAACTGTGGAGCAGCAGCTTCAGCCCAGTCCTGGGGGCTCTCTGAGCTCCCCACAGCAAGGGTCTCCCAGTCTTTTGCCAGCTGGGTGAGGTCACTGCTGGGCATCTGTGTCTGAAGTAAAAATGAGTTGGAGGTGCCCAGCCTGCTGCATCCTTTCCTTCCTCTCTCCAGGCAGCCACTTCTCTTCCTTTCTGGGCACTGCTCCAATGCCTGCTGCAGCTGTGGGCACCAACTGAGTGCCACACTCTGGCCAGGAGACTCATTGTGGCTGCAGAGGAGCCATGGCAGTAAGCAGCCAAAGTCTGGTGATGTTCATGGGTGCCCAGGAGCCAGGCAGTAGGAAGCCAAGGTCTGGTGATGTTCATGGGTGCCCAGGAGCCATGGCAGTAGGAAGCCAAGGTCTGGTGATGTTCATGGGTGCCCAGGAGCCATGGCAGTAGGAAGCCAAGGTCTGGTGATGTTCATGGGTGCCTGGGAGCTGAATCACCCTCACCAAGAGCAGGTGCTCCCCAAGGGCCCCTCGAAGATGGGCCAGCCCTTGGGGAGGATGGCAAGGATGGCATCTGAGGGGACAGGGCTGTGGGGTGTTGGGGAGNGGCAGGGGGCGGGGGGCTGATGCCATCCAGCTAATTGTCCTCCCGGACAGGCCTGATCTTCATCTCGGTGAACTTGAGGGAGTACTGCCAGCCGGTCCAGGAGGACCACTCGATGCCATCTGCGTAGGAGCTGTGGTGGCCCTTGAGGTACTGCCCGTTGAGGTTGGAGGTGTGGCAGTTGCGGTACCACCATGCCCCATGGTAGAAAGCTGCGCAGTTGTTCTCGGAGTGGTCGTTGTCCAGGTCCTTGGTGGTGAACTTCATCCCATTGTGCTTCAGGAAGGAGTCACCTGCCCGACGGAAAGGAGCCTGAGGAGCCCTTCCTGCCCCTCACCCTGCCCTTGGGCTGTCTCCCACTCCCCTGGGCACCTCAGTGGGGCTCCTCTGCTGATGCAAGGGGCACTTAGAGAATCATAGAATGGTAAGGTTGGAAGGGACCTCAAGGATCAGCCAGTTCCAACCCCCTGCCATAAGCAGGGACACCTCCCACTAGTACAGGGCACTCAAGGCCTCCTCCAGCCTGGCCTGGAACACCTCCAGGGAGGTTGTGGAGCATAGAATTGCCCAACATGATCAAAGATTACATTGGGTGATTCTGTGCTCCACAACCTTCCTGGGCAACCTGTGCCGGTGTCTCACCACTCTCACTGGAAGAAAATTCTTTCCAGTCTGAGTCTGCCCCTGCTGCCACCCTACCTGCTGTGCCCGAGTAGTCAGCGATGGTGACAGGGTACCCATCCTCCTCAGGGTCCACGGAGAAGAGCCCCACGCCGAAGCTGCCATAGTGGGCAAAGGCTGTGCCGTTGTCGAAGTCCTCCAGGTCGATGCGCAGCTCATAGCTGCCCTGCACCGTCAGCAGGTGGATCCGCTTCAGCCCTGCGGCGGGGATGGCGGTGAGAGCGGGGATGGGCACGGGGCGGCGGTGAGAGCGGG
>WBNM01030661.1:49346-61121 GCA_013399055.1 Ramphastos sulfuratus
GGGGTCCCTGGGGAGGGGGTTTGGGGGGGGGCAGGCAGCGGCTCCCACCCTCCAGCCCTCGCTCTGCTGTTGCTGCGCCTGCAGGCAGAGAGCCTCATTGCTTCCCTGCCCTTCTGCAGCCACTTGGTGCCCTCCCTGCCCATCCAGGCCACCGCATCTGGGAGCCGATGCTGCCCAAGAGGGTCTCGGTGTCCCTTCCTTTGATAGCAAACCCCAGACCTCCCCAGGCGGTCCTCAGGCGCTGCCAGCCCCGCGCACCTAACCAGTGCTCTCCAGTCAGCTTCCCGAAGCCGTCCCGGTAAGCTTCCCAGCCGCGGAAGAAGTTGACGGTGCCGTCCTCCCGCCGCTGGAACACCTTGGGGGACACAGGCAGGGGGGCAGCTGTGGGGCCGCCCCCAGCCCGAGCACCCCGAGTGGCCCCACAGAGCCCCACTGGTGGAGGAAGGCAAGGGAGAGGAGGAAGGAATGGAATGAAGTGATGGAAGGAAGGACATAAAGAAAGAGAGGAGGCAACGAGGGAGAGGAGGCAACGAGGGAGGGAAGGAAGAGAGGGAGNAAGGTGTGCCCCACGGCACACTCTGCCCATGCCAGTCCAAGCCATCCTGGAATTACCTGTTGGGAACTGACCCCCCCAGATCCCAGCAGTACCCCCAGGGCTCAGTGTGGCTTTTCTCCTCCTCGGAGCCTTTCCCTTTTCCTCTCCCCCCTGCTCAGGGAGTTGTTGTGCCCTGTGTGTCTCACCCCTCTTTTACCCACAGTCTGGGGGTTGATTTGCTGGCACTGATCCAGACAATGCTGCTCCATCTCCCACAAAGCCTCCAGCCCCGCACTAATGGCACTAAACCTGGCTGGGCCAGGCTGCCCAATTGCCACCGAGTGCCAGGGTGGGCAGTGAGGTGCTGGGTGATCTGGCAGCAGCAAGGGACTTGAGCACCCTGTTTTTGGGGCTGGGCTGTGCCACCAAGCCTGATCACCCCACCTCCAGCATCCCAAGCTCAGGTAATTGGGAGGCTCCATGCTTTGCTCCACCATGGGGATGTTCCCTTGCAGCCTCCCCGCAGCTGCTCCTGCCCGTGCAGGGTTTCAGCCCTGCATCCAGAGGACACCCAGGTCCTGAGCTTCACACCAGTCTGCCCTTCACCAGATGGGCACTCTCAGGGATGGGGATGCCCAGCGCAGGCTCCGCAGCTCTGATCCTGCTGTACTTACCTTCTAGAATTAGAGCCTTAATTTTTATCCCTGCATTGAGCACTTGAGAAGCTGCTGTTAAGCCCCTTTAAAGGGGCTTTCTTTGGCCTGGCTGCAGAGGGGGATGGCGAGGCTGGATGGGGGCCCGGAGCTGATTTTCCCCGGACAGCGTCGGCTCCGGCACTGCCGTGCGGGGAAGGCGGTGGAAGGGGCACCAATAGTCCCTCTTAATCGGCTTTGACCCGCGGTGGTAAATAGGCCAATTGCTGAGTGGTGCCCAGGGAAGTGTGTGGGACACATCTCCATGGCTCAGCAACCATCCAGGGCACCAGAGGAAACTTCAGTCCTCCAGTGCCCACCTGGCTCAGCACTAAGGGGCTCAAAGCCAGGTGTGAACAGCTGGTGGGTGCTGGAGGTTCTGTGCCCTCCTGGGTCTCCTGCTCCATCATCTCTTGTCATGGTCCCTTTCCATGCTTCACTTGTGCCACTCATTGTGGGCGGATGGCAGCTTCCTCCTCAGCCCCACATGGGATGCTGTGTGCCCCGGGATGCTGTGGGCACCGGGATGCTGCGTGCCCTGGGATGCTGCATGCCCTAGGATGCTGTGGGCACTGGCATGCTGCGTGCCCTGGGATGCTGAGTGCCCTGGGATGCTGCAGGCACTGGTGACCTGCAGCCTCGCTGCCACGCTGCCAGCCTTGCCTTGCTGCTCCTTTCCTCCTCATCAAATATGCATCACCCCCTCTTAAGCAAAAAGGATTTTCTCCCCTCCTTTGAAGGCGAGGCTGAAATATTTATCTCCCCTGCTCTCTGCCTGGGTCGTGCTGAGCTCACAGGGCAGGGACAGGCTCTGGCAAAGGCAGCAGCACAGAAAAGCAGGAGTGCCAGCCTACACCTGTCATGGTGCCAGTGGTGAGGGAGGGCTCTGCTCCCTCCAGCCCCCTGATACCATCCCCCACGAAACCCCCAGGGGACTCCAAACCTCACAACCATACCAGCCTGGGAGATCTCAACCACCACTTTGCTGCCACCACAGCCATCAAGCTCCTGGTCAGGTTTTTGGCTGCTGTGGCACAGTCCCTGGCCCCACAGCATTCCTCTGAGTGCCCATCACAGTGGGGACACCACCTTTGGGTTCAGCCATGGAGAAAGTTGGAGCATTGCAGGAGCCAGCCTCAGCCTGGGAAGTGCCAATCCTGTGTGATAGCTGCAAACGCCACAGCTGGCAGCGCTGCCCGGCTGGGGATGCAGCTTCTGCTGCCTGTCCCCCCCAGCACAAGTGTCTCATCCCTGGCTGTGCTGGCACACAGAGCACATCCCTGGGAGACACTTCCCTGGGCTCATCTCACCCACTGCCCTCAGCTTACCCCAGCCCATCTGTAAGGGCATCAGTGTCTGCTCACCCCCACACCGGAACCCTCCGGTGGGCTGCACGAAGCCATCCCCGAGAGCATTGCTGCCACAGCAGGTGCCCAAGAAGCTGCAAGCTGTCACTTAACATCACCACAGTCCTCATCCTGCCTGCACAGCCTCCTCTCCTGCCTCCTTCAGCTCTCCCAGCACTTCCCCATGCCTGCTGAACAAGGAATGGCACTGGAGTGGCCGGAGCCATGGTGACACCATCACTTACAGGGTCAAGATGCTGATGCCAGGAGGCTCAGGGGCACCAGGAGGAGTGTGCAGGGTTTGCAGAGGCTTCCCAGGACAACAGCACACCAAGAGGCAGCTCTGTGAGGCCTCCCAGGCTGCGGAGCCTCCCCCGGCCTCTGCGCTCAGTTATTACTTTAATCAAGGGCTGGAGGTGAGTGTCAAAGGTGGGGGCAGGGTCAGGCTGGGCAATCACACAGCTGCAGCCTGGCACTGCCACGGGGCTCAGGTCAGCCCAGGGGCAGCACTGCAGTTAAAGCTGGTGCTGAGCACAGGGCATGGATGTTCCCATTGGCACTGGTGGGCACCAACCTGAACCCGTGTGGCCTCACTGCTGGTGGGGGGGACAAAATGGATTGGAGGGGGTGCACTGGGGGCTCCCTGGGGGCTCCCTGGGTCTTATTCACATTTTTTTTCCCCCTTCGTCTCACACAGACACCAGTGCTGGGGCCAGCAGATTCCTGCTTTTGGAGGGTGCAGAGCAGGCAGCAAACAGCCCCAGGGCTGCAGCGGCTCCCACAGAGCTGGGCGGGGGCGGGGGGAGGGGGTTTGGCTGCCCTGGGCAGTCGTGGGCAGGAGAAGGTTGATCCAATGAGTGCCTTGCTCAAGCTTTCCAGGAATGGGCAATGCCTGCGGGCAGAGCATGAGGTGGCACTGCCGTGGGGACAATATGGAGCTGAGCAGCACCCAGGGAGTGAGCCCAGCTGGTTTCTCCCTGACAGGACATTGTGGCTCTCCCTCTGCTCCCTCTGGCCCCTAAGCTCCAGGCAGACTAAAGTTCAGCTCAGCTGCTCCCAGGCTCCCAAATCAAAATTGCTTCAGCTGCTGCTGTGGCTTCCACCCTCCCACCCGCATGCAGAGCAGCCAAATGTCAGCAGTGATGGCTCCAGAGCACGGGAGGCACATTTCCCAGGCTCTGCACCATGGTGCCCAGCTGTGCCATGGCTTGCCTGGAGTGAGCCGGTGCCCCACAGACCCCCTGGCATCCCCAGCCCCACGGGAGATGGCTGAGGCGCCCCCTGCACCCCAAGGTATGTTTGGGACCCTCTACTGCGGAGCAGCCCTGAGAAATGGGAGCTTGAGGTGAGCAGCCCTGGCCCTGGTCTGGATGGCACCTCCCCAGGGGTTGGCACCTGGTTTGGTTCCTCTATCGCTGGTTGAGGCAGGGCAGAGCTGTGCTGCTCCTAGGTTTGATGCCACAGGCATGGCCATGCCAGCCTCGCTGCCCAGCCCCACGGTGCTGCTGGCTGTAAAATCATTTGCTTCACCCCCTCCTCAGCCCTGCCCGAGCCCCCCCGGCTGCAGCAGCTTTCAATAAGCCTCTGAGTGTCTGGCTAATCACCTTGGGTTGCTCTTCAGGCAGCACCGGGACTGCCGGAGGCTCTGCAGGGGGTTGCAAGGACCCTCCCCACCCCGGGGAGCCCAATGAGGTCCCTTCTTTTCCCTCTATGAGCCCTAGCTGCTGGGCTGGGCTGTGCCTCAGTTTCCCCATGGCAGCTGCTGGTACCAACCTGTGTGCCAGAGACTGCTCCCAACCGGGGTGGGCTGTGGGCAGCCTGAGGCCGAAGGCTCATCAGCCCCTCGGGGGCAGGGGGGCTAAGCTCCCTCCCGCTCAAAGCTGCTTAGGGGAAGCAGATCGTGGGGATTTGTTTCCTAGAGCACCCAGCTGGAGGGGTCTGCCTGCCTCAGCTCGGTGTCCTCGGGGTGAAGCTGCCTGCCCACCCCTCCCCCAGCTCCCTGGAACCCCCTCGCTGCCTGCCACACCCCAAGCGATGTCCTTCTGGGTAGAGGCTGCTCAGACCAATGTGGTCCCCCAGGTCGCGGGGGGTCTGCAGGCTTGGTGCTGCCAGCACCATGTCCCCCTGTGCCCCCTGCCCCCATTACTGTGATTAGGAAGCTGCTGCAGCCAGCGTGGCAAAGCAAATTGGACAGAGCAGCTGGGGAGGCAGTGAATCAGCCTGGCACCAAGAGGTGCCCCGGGCACCCCTGTGTTAGACAAGGCAAAACACACTGGGCTTAGGGTCCATCCTGAGCCCCAGCCCCAGCTCACTGGAGCCAGGGCAAAGCACAAAACCACCCCATGGCACAGCCATGGCTCCACCAAGGGCAAACTCCAGCTGTGGCACCCAACTGCCCACCTAAAACCACCCTCTAAGGTCCAGCCAAGCTCCCCGAGCCCGGGTTAGAGCTGCTGGGCTCTGGCTCAGGACACAGACTGGCAACCCTGGGCAGCTCTGCCAATGCTGCCAGCACGGCTAATGCAGACAAGCCTCTCTGCTTGCTTCCCTGTGCCCAACCAGACCCCATGAGCAGTTCTCCTCCATCCCAATGGCACATCCAAGCACAAAGACAGGCATCTCCTACCCCCCAGCACCCCGGCACGGGGACAGCCCGTGGCCAGGGTGGTGGCACTGCCTGGTGGCCCCCAGCAGGGCAGCAGCTCACCGTCCAGCCCCCGCCGTCGGTCGTCATGTCGCAGTAGACCTGGAAGCCCGAGGGGGAGTGGGTGGGGAAGATGGAGTAGATCCCATCCTCCTGCTGTCCACTCGTGTAGATGTCAAAGCAGTCCCGGGGCCGGGAGCCTGCAGCAGAGCATTGGGGCGGGGTGGGGGGAGAGGGAAGCTAATTAATGAATGATCTAATTGAATGGTTCTGCCATTTCTTTTCAGGCTCTCAGCCTTGCTGCCGGCTCGGAGCTGCTTTGCTCTTTCCCTCCTTTCTCCTCCAATGCTCAGGGCAGGAGCTGGCCAGAGGGGAAGCAGCCACCATGGGGACCCCCCCAGCAGTCAGCAAAGACCATGCCCATGTCCCCGTGTGACAGCAAGGGCAGGCTGGGAGCTGGCTGGCAGCAGGGAGCCGATGCCCAGGGGCTGCAGCAGGCAGTGTGGGCTCACAGCCCCGGGGCACTCTTAGCCAGCTTCATCCGAACCAAACGCTGAGGAGTTTGGCTCAGCCTGGACTGGGATGAGGCCGCTGAGCTGTGACAAGACTCTTTCCTCCCAGCCCCATGCAGCACTGCCAGCTGTACCCAAGTGAAGGCTGTGGTAGCTTCTTGCTCTGCTTTGGCCCCAGCTCCATCTGCGGGGGGGACAGGTAGGTGAGGCTGCAGGGCTGTGAAGTGGCTCTGCAGGCTGCCTGGTGAACCATTCGGGGCTGCACCCCAGAAACACCCATTCTGGGACTCAATTTTCCACCTCCTGCCCGCCCTGTCTCCTCCAGCTCCTTGCCAGCCCCTGTCTTTTCCTGGCTGGTTTCTCCCATCTTGGGTGGTTTTCTCCCTCCTCTCTTCTTAGGCAGAGCCCTGCCGAGAGCAGCTCCAGGGACCCCCCTCCCCCCGGGGCCATCTCTCACCGTTGGAGCAGCCCCGGGGCCGTGCTCCCCTGGCCGCTGCGCGCTGCAGGTCAGCCTTGAGCCGGGGCCGGGCGGCGCCGCGATCCTTCTGCAGTGTGTCCAGGACGTCGCTGACGGAGCTGACCAGCCGAGCCATGTTGGTCTGGCTCTCCGAGAGCAGCTGGGGCAGGGGGAAGGGCGTGGGGGGACACAGTATTGGGGTTGAATGTGGTTAAACTCCTTCCGCACCTCAGCCCTTTGACCACCCCCAACACGAGGATGCTCTGCATGCTCCCATGGCTCCCCAAGGGGTGGGCAGCAATGCCCCCTGCCAGTGTATGGGTTGGTGGGGCCAGGTGGGGTCATAAAAGCCACAGCAGACCCCATACAGCATCTGTGGTGCTTTTGGCCTTGAGGTCAAAGGTCTCAGGCCAGGGTCGGGGTCCCCATAATGCCTCCTGCCGTCAGGGCTGAGAAATGCCCAAATGTGGGTCCATTGGTGCCACCACCCCGTGGGATAAGGAGCATCTCTGGGGAAGGGCTGGGATCATGGAGGAGGCAGGAATAGCTGTGTCCTGAGACAGCCGCCAGCTCTCTGCCATCCCCTGAGGTGACCCAAGCCAGGCGAGTGACACGAGGTGGCTGCAGCAGAGCGGCAGGATGGGGAGAGAGGTGAAGCAGTGAGATGGAGCAGCTCCAACCAGGGGGAGGTGAGCATCAGGAGAGATGGGCATGGAGCTGAGCATCCAGCTGTGCCCTGGGTCTTGCTGCAGTTCTCAGGTAAGCTTCCAGCACAGCTGGCTGGGAATTTGGGGAATGGTGAGCCAGTGGGGGCTGATTGCTGCATGAGCCACCCTGGGGATGGTCCTGTGCTGTGCTCAGCTCTACTCAGAGCCCCCAGACTGGATCCAGAGCCAGGGACCCCACAATTGCAAGGGGCTGCACACACTGATCGCTGGCATTGGGGTGGTTTGGCAGCAAGATGCAGGCAGCTGCCGAGCTGGAGCCAGAGTTGTGCTTCCTAACTTCCGATTCCCGAGCAGCTGCCTCAAACCTCAGCTCCTCCTGCTGGAGGTCTCCTCTGGGCACAGCGGGCAGGGGCTGCAGGCAGTCATGCCCCCAGGGACATGGGGACAAAGGGGTTCTGTCCCCAAGGAGCAGCACGGAGCACTCCCAGCTCACCTGGATGAGCCTGCCCTGCTCTCCCTGCAGGGCGCTGAGCTCCTGCCCCATGGCACTGTGCCCCTTCTTGAGGCTGTCACAGTCGCTGCGGAGCTGCGCAGTGTGTGTCAGCAGTTTGGCCACCTCGTCGGCCACCGTGACCAGCAGGGCCTTCTGCTGGCTTTTGGTGGCCTTGGCCTCGGCGTCGTGGTCGGTGAGGGTGTGCAGTAGGGAGGTCTGCAGCCCCTCCAGGCGCCCCAGGGTGCCCGCTGCGTCGGGGCAGTTGGGGTCGATGAAGATGTTGATGCGGGAGCTGTCCGCCCTCTCGATGGTCACCAGCGCGTTGGCTTCCTCGGGGTTGGTGCTGATGACAGGGGGGGACTCGGTGACGGGCGTGTGGTAGTGGTTCATGAAGAGGATGGCCCCCGTGACTGTCACCGCCAGGAGGACAGCCACCGAGAGCAGCACAGTGCACAGGACGTACCCGCAGCTCATCCTCTGCGGACAGACAGACAGACAGACAGGCAGGACCCGGCACGATGGGCACGGTCCTGCGTCCCGCAGGTGGGTACGAACCCTCCCGAGCTTTGGGAGGGTCCGGCAGTGAGGGAGGAGATGCTGGACGTGGTGGTAGAGGAGGGGACGTGGGGACTGCGGGGAGCCCTGTGGCTCTGCCAGGGACGGGAGGCCGCGGGCAAGAGCTGGGCGGGAGGCAGCTGGACCCGCCGGGGAGCCAGGGCATGAAATAATAAAGAGGGCGAACGCCTGGCAGCCGCCAGCTCCTGCTGGCATCTTTTATTTAAGGCAGTGGCACTCAGTGGGGGGTGGGTGGGGGTTCCCCACTGCCCTGGGCACAGGTATGGAGAGGAAAAAGGAAAACAGCCCAGAGTGGGGACCTCGGGGAAGGCAGAGAGCTGAGAGGGGACAGCAGCAGGGGGAGGCTGGGAGCTGAGGGAGGGCAGCAGTAGGAGGAGGCTGGGAGCTGGAGAGGGCAATGCTGGGGTTGTGTCACCCTGAGCATCGTGGGGCCTGCTCTGCATGGGGCATCTCCCAGCGGTGAGGGGGGGTGCACACATCACCATCCCACTCCCAAAGCCCTCTGCCCTGTCCCTGAGCTTCCCAGTGGTGGTGGGGGGGTCACTGTGGGAAAGGTCTCGATGCCCCCAGCCCTGCTGGCAGCAGGGATTCCTGGGCTCAGCCACGGGTGCTGCTCTGTGCACACCAAAAGCCTTTTGTGCTGGCAAAGCGTGAGGTGGCAATGCTGTAGCACAGAGGGAGTGAGCTGCCGCCCCCCTCCCCGTCGGCCCCCCGTGTCCCTCCCCCTGCCACCTCCCTTCTCATTACACCTGCAGGACAGAGGCTGTGATTTTCCCCTGACCCCGGCCGGGGCTGTCACAAGGCATTGCTGGGCTGCCGGAGAGCTGCAGATTCGCCCAGACAAAGACTACTTCCCCAGGAACGAGGGGAAAATTGCTGCATCTGCAAAGCTTTCCCGGGCCCTGTCCCCTCCTGTGCACATCTATCTGGAGTGACACCTTCCTTCAAGCACCCTTCATTTCACTCCTGCTCCCGCAACCATTTGCATTAAGGTGATCCCAGCTGGGATGAGGCTGTCTGCCCGGAGCCTGGGGGCACACGGGTGCCACATCAGCCAAGGGGGGGTGCTCGCGGAGGGAGGCTGGATGGCACTGGGCTGAATGGGAAGCCACCCTGTGTGGCCCTCCGTAAGGAGGCAGCCCCAGGCTCAGCCCCTGGCTGTACTTTTAGAGGAGATGTCGGAGACAGCCAGGGGAGCCTTGGGCAAGCAGAGGGGTGAGGAGTTTGCCAGGTGCTTGTGGATGTGGGGTCCTGGCTTGGGGGGCACCTGGGAGCAGCAGGATGGTGGCAGATGGAGGCAGGAGATGCCCATTGCTGACACCTTCATGTGGACACCTGGGAGCTGGACTCGACCCAACTCCTTAGCACCCTGTGAGTGTAGAAGGGACAGGAGGGAGAGCTGCTGGCCAGAGACCAACACCCAATGGTTTGGGATCTGTGGGATGAGCAGGGACCGTGCCCCTGCAGCTGCCCCGACTATGGCAGTGCCTTCAGCTCCCCAGCTCTGCACCCTCCTGTGCCATGCTGAGGTCCCCATCCTGAACCATGCCTGCTGGGACACACAGACAACTGTGACAGCCGAGGGACCCATCTGAGCATTAAGGGCTTGAGGAGCAGAGCCTGTGTCTGGCCACTGCTCCACTTCCTGCAGCCACACAAATCCCAGCAGGGCTTCAACACCCAAATCCTGCAGCTCTGCCCAGCAGCTGCATCCAGCTTTGTTCCAGCCTTCAAGCCCCAGTAGCGCTGCCCTCCCAGCAGCACCGGGAAGTGGGGCAGGAACTGGGAGCTGATCCCCTTTGCACTGACCCACCCCTGCCTGCAGCCTGCCAGATCCCGAGCAAAGATCCCAACCCAAGATCCCCAGCAAGGATCCCAAGCAGTGCAGCCCTAGAGTCCCATGGCATTTTGCTGGCAGGTTGTGTTACCTGGCAACCTGCACTGGGGAGAGGAGGGAAACACTGCCAGCAGCACCAGCAACGCTCCAAACTGGAGTGGGGGGTGCCCCCCGAGCCCTGCCAGCACAGCAGCCCTGCAGCTGTGTGCCCAGCTCCTGGCACAGGGCCATCCAGATGCCTCTGCCCACACTCCTGCCCACCACGGTCATGGCCCTCCTGGCTCCAGGGGTCTCTGCCCTTCATGGCATATCCTCGGGCCCCTGGATCCTGCCCAGGCTTTCAGGCAGCTGCAGGACGTTCCCCTGTCCCGGTTATTGATGTGCCCCTGGGGACATCCATCAGGCTGGAGGTCCTCACGTTCCCTCCTTCCTAAGAAGAGCAGAAGCTGCGAGGCTGGGAGATGCTCAGGAGGGAGAGCAAAGCTTCACTTGCTCCTGCTGTGGAGCTGGGGCTGGAGCTCAGGAAGGAGGAACTGAGGCACTGCTGTGACACACGAAGATGACCTGGGCTCTCCATGCCCTGTGCTGGCTCTAGGCTTGGCCACTGTGCCCAGTGGGGTCTGGGTCCTCAGTGCCCCAACCACTCCATGTGAGCAGCCTGTGGACTACCCCCACTCTGGGACCCGTGGGTCTCTGTAGCCCCAGTGCCTGTCACCCCCACCCTGTGTCCCCCAGGCTCCTCAGCCAGCTTGGACAGGTGAGTGGCCATGCTGCGTACAGGAGACAGCAGCTCTGGCACGCTGCAAGGAGGGAAGGACACAAGCTGGCTGGTCCCCAGGGCAGCTGAAGCAGAGCTGGAGGTGGGCTGACCCCCCAGGGAGCACGGATGAAGAGTGGTGGCAAGAGAGGCTGAGTTGTGCCCCGGGAAATGCTCTTCGAGGAGGAGGTGCCCTTTGCTCCTGCCCTTTGGCAGCTCATCAGGTAAGTCTTGCGCTGTGGGGTGGTGGGCAGCAGTCGTGGGCAGCCCTGGGTGCTCTACCCCTAAGCCATGCCCCCAGGTAGAGACAAACCCAGACCCCAGTTGTGATTCTGAGGCAGGTGGGCACTGTGCTTTGCATCGCCCAGGCTCAGCAGCTGGGGTGACATTTAGCCCAGGTACCCCACAACCCATTTCTGCTGGGGTCCACCAGCCCTGGCCAGGCCAGCAGGGGCCAATCCCTCACTCCCTCAAGCCTTTGCTCTTTCCAGAGCTGCTCCAGCAACTCCTTTTGCAACACCCTGCACCGTCCCTGTCCCTCTCCACCTTCCCTGCCTGTCCAGCTCTGCACAGGGCTGCAACCCTCCTCCCTCCCCCCACTCCTCACTCTGGGGCAGGGGCTGCACCCCAGCCACCCCCTGCGCCCTGCAGCTCCCCACAGGCATGGGGGCAGTTGGGCTGAATCCCACTCCCACTGCCTGCTCTCCTCTGTCATCCCAAGCCTGCCTGCTCCTGCAGCATGGCTTTGGGGCGCGGGGAGCAGAGAGGAGGGAGCTGGTGGCCACACCAGAGCTGGCTTGGTGGGTAGGCAGGCAGGGGGGCTGGGCTGGGCTCCCGCTGGAGCTCAGGGAGCTGGGAGCCCTTCACGGGCTGCACAGCAAACTCTGTGCCTCCTTTACACCGCCCTGCATGGCCGCACCAGCGCCGTTCTCCAGCCCCGCGGGGCTGGATCCCTCCTGCCCAGCTCATCCTCGGGTCCGCGGTGGGGACAAAGCTGGCCGGAGAGTGGCTCCAGCTGAATGGCACCACTCGGACCCCTGCGCGGAGGGGCTGTGTGCCAGGCAGGCAGCGTTGCTGGCCAGGGGAGAGGAGAGAGAGGTCTCTCTCTGGGAGGGGGTGGGTGGGTTTTGGGGTCTCCTGTGCCTCTGGGGTGGGCAGCAGGGCAAGGGAGTTGCTCGGCATGGATGGGCTCAGTGGAGGGGAGAGGAGAGCTCAGAGAAGGCTGAGCAGGAGAAGTGTAGCAGAAATCCCTTCCCTG
>WBNM01030661.1:61413-139882 GCA_013399055.1 Ramphastos sulfuratus
CCCCCCCAACCTTGCCCAGGGCACTGCCAGCTCTTGGCTGCTCTCGGCTCACAAGCTCCATCGCAGACTCACGATCCCCCCCGGCTATTGCCAGGGATGCTTGCCCACACTCTGCACCCCTTCTCCACAGGCACCCAGCATGCCCTGGCCGCCAGCCATGCTCACACCTCCCTATCTGCTCCCTGGCACTGGGGGACTGGAGGCACTGGCACACGTGTGGCAGGGTGGGCAAATAGGCTCCGGCATGTCCCTGACCCCCGCACCTTGTCTTGGCTCTGCCACTGCTTCACCACACCTCCGACTGCTCCCCATAAAACAAGGGTGGGTTTGTGTGTCCTGGGGGTCAGGGGAGCCCAGGGGTGCCCATCCAAGAGGGGTGGCTCTGGCTGCAGCAGGACCCGAGGTGCCACATCCCCGTCCTGAGGTTATTTAAGCGGCAAGGCGAGTGTGGCACCCTGGAGCATCGCTCGCTGCCTAGCTGGAGGGCAGCCCAGGCTGAGGGCTGGGGGGGGGTGGGGGGGTGCACTGGCTGCAAATAATGAACCCCAACAATTTAGAGGGGTAGGGGTGAGAGGAGGCAGCCTGGAGGGCTCCGCACTGCGGGGGCAGCTCACCCCCTCCAGGCTGCACCGGGAGAAACGCCTGCTGTGGGGAACTGCGGGGGGTGCTTCGGTGAGACCCCCGGGCTGGCCCCTTCCCCTCTGCCCAACCCCCCCAGCCCCTTACCTGCGATTTCTCCTGCTGCCCGTCCTCAAGTTGCGAGGCTCCTCCCATGGTTTTCCAACGCTCGTTCCCCATCTCGCCGCCAACTTCCAGCCCAAGTGCCCAGACACCCCCCCCACCCTCCTCCTTCTTCTCCTCCTCCTCCTCCTTGCAGACCCCCCCTCCCCAGCAGCGCAGCCCCCGGCCCGCCCGCACAGCCCGGCTGGCCCCGGCGGGAGGACGGGCGGCGGCGGCGGCGGCGGCGGCGGCGGAGGAGGAGGAGGAGGAAGAAAGAGGGAGGACACGGACACGGGGGTGGATCCTCCCTCCCTGCCCGCCCCGCTCCCCCTGCCCCGGGGACTCTTCTCGCCGTTTCCCCCCGCCCCATTCCCGCCCGGCCCCGCTCCGGGGACATCGCACGGCGATGCCTCGGGAATTGGCACCTGCCCCCCGGGCCCAGCACTGCCCTGAGACCCCAACCCTGCATGTCCTAGCGGCTCCGGAGTCATTCCAGAGCCCTCTTGCCATCCCCTTCTGCCCCGAGGCTCCGCCGCTGCCCAGATGTGCAAACACATCTGGAGGAGAGGCATCCGGTAAGGCAGGGGCTGGTGCCAGCGGGTCCAGGGATGCTACACGAGGGCAGATGTGTGTGTGTGGGTCCCCCGAGATCCCGCACCCCCTCTTTCCAAAGCTACAGTCCCCAGCTCAGCATCCCCATGCTGGAGGGGGTTAGTCCCACCCAATGGGCAAGGATGGGCAGGGAGAGCAGGGGGTGGGTAGCGGTGGCATTGGCATCAGCTCGCTCAGACCTTCGTGCCCAAGGGCAGCCAGGAACCTCTTAGCAAAACCCAGCACATGGTGAACGCTGATGCTGGCTGGGGCGGAGAGAGCTGACAAGGCCCCCCCGCAGCACACAGGTCACACCGATGCCCGCTGGAGCATCGCTTGGGCAAACCCCAACGTTCCCAGCCCAAAGCAGCGGTGCTGGCCCTCCCCGGCCTCGTTTCCACACACACAGAGCCTCAACCCCTCCCCCCTCTCCCCTTAACCCCCCTCCTGGATGTGTTTTTTCTTTCCCGAACCTGTACAGCACCTCCCTTAAATCTTTTATTTGCCGCTTGTCTGACCCGCGGGCAGCAGCGCTGCTGAGAGCTTCAGAGGAGCATCAGGAGAGCAGCGATGGCTCAGCTCAGCCCTGCCTTAATCCGGCCTGGGGGGGGGTGGGGAGGCCTGGGGCTGGCTTCCCTCTCACTGCTCAGGAGCCCCCCAGGAAACATCCTGAGGGGTCCTGCACCCCCCTTGCACTCTCCTCCACCTGAAGTGCAAGGTCGTTCCCCAGGCAGATGGCACAAGGGGGCTGGGGGCTTGCTCCAACCCTCCCTCAGTCTCTGTCCTTGGGGTTCACTCCCAGTTGGGACCGGGGGGGGGCACCTCCCAAGTGCCATCTGGATGCATTCCTGTGTAACCTGTCCTGGCAGGGGGTGGGCTTGGGCTTGGTGATCTCCAGAGGTCACTTCCAATCCCTTACCATTCTATGTGGCTTTTTCCAGGTGGAGGCTGCCACCCTTCAGTGGCAGGCAGGGCACAGGGGTGGCAGATTGTGGGTGCTACTCTCACCAGGACGTCCTCCCCTCCCCTCCCCTCATTTTGGGAAGAGTTGGGTGGGTTGTTGGGCTGGCACACGCTGCTGAGGCTCTCTTGGCGTGGAGGTGGTGGTGGTAAGACACAAGTGCAAACCTGTGCCATGTGTGTGCCATGTGAGCTGTCTCCCTGCCAGCTGCACACCCTGCCCTTGGCTGTGGCCATGCCGTGTGGATTTCCCGGGCCAGCAGCCCAGCTCCTTCCCCCAGGATGCATTTCAAGGACTTCCCTTTATGGCTGAGACTCCTCCAGCTCATTCACCAATGGGGATGTTTGGTTCAGCACCCACCCCCCACCTTCTGCTTCCAGAATGGCCAAGTTTGGGGGGCAGGGGAGTACCCCCCCACCCCCCAAACATGGCCATTCTGAAAGCAGGAGGGCACAGGCACCCAGGAAGGTTGTAGTAAATTTTTTTTTAGCTGAACTCCAAACAATAAAAAGTTATCATTAAAAAGAAATGTATCTTGGCTTGGTGTGGCCTGGCAGCACGGGGAGGAGTGATTCAGTGGCTTGTCAGCCCTGGGTGTTAGGCACACCAGGCTGCACAGCTGGACTCTCTCCAACTCCAGCAACTCTTTTTTTTTAATTTTTTTTTTTTTTAAATTTTATTTTTGCTGCAAGACAGAGCCAGGACCATGCAGGTTTAATTTGCAACCGCCAGGACCATGCAGGTTTAATTTGCAACCCAACAATACCTTGACGTGAACCCACAGCCTGGATCCTGCAGGCTGCTGTGGCATGAGACCAGGATGGTAGAATCGTTGGAAGGGAACCCAAAGGTCATTCAGTTTCTGCCCCCACCCCTGCTATGGACCCCTCCTTCTAGCCCAAGTTGCTCAAGGCCTCATCCAACCTGGCCAGAGAGGTGGCATCCACAACCTCCCTGGGCAACCTGTTCCAGTGTCTCCCTACCCTCACTGGAAAGAATTTCTGGATCAGAGAGGCTGGTGTGGGATGGGATGCCCAGAAACCTGCCAGGCAGGGGGCTGCAAGCAGGTCTGGGGTGCCCCCTGTTATACCCTGCTGTTGGGTGTGGGTGCAGGGTCCAGCTTGGTGGGTCCCAGCACCATTCCCAGTGGGCAGGCTGGTGTGTGGCTCTCCAAGCTGTGGTGAGCAGGACCCAAGGGTGCCTGCCTGGCAGAGGGGGATGTGTTTCTGGGAGGCCAAGTGATGCCCAGGGGCTGGGGGGGTTCTGGTGGGAGGTGTCCCTGCACAAGGGTTGGAACTCGAGGATCTTTAAGGTCCCTCCCAAGCCAAACCAGTCTGTGACTCTGTGATGATTCTACCATCACTGACTCACTGAGCTGTGTCACCTCCTGTTACCCATCACGGGGTCTGGCTGTAGCTGTGGCACTGGGCATGTGGGAGGGGGCATCCCCGGCCAGCCAAGCCCCACAGCTCCACCCATGACTGTCCCACAGCCGCGGATCCAGCCCCAGAGGCTGTGCGGGGAGGGACTGAGGAGTGCTCAAGGTGCAGCCAAGGGTTTGGGCACAGGCTGTGGCTGGTCACTATTGGGCACAAGCTCCCCTGGGTCGTGCCAGCAGCTGGGCTGGGTGAGGAGGGGGCTTCTGCCAGCAGCCCAGCGCGGATCGATCGGCAGGCAGCGAGGATGATTCATGTCTCAGGCTGTGGCCCGAGGGCTAAACCGGAGAAACAGAGAGAGGTTTGATGTGAGGATGCCTGGAGCTGCTGGGCTGCAGGTCCTGCCGGGAGCTGCTGGAGCTCCTGGCAGCATTTCCCCTCCCTGGGCCATCTCTGCCCACGTTGCCCGGGGGGTCCTGGCTTGGCCTGGGGGCAGAGAGCCACTGAAGCAATATGGGATCAGACCCAGGCACTGAAAAGAGTGCTTTAAAATACATTTCAGGCACTGCCTTCTCTTCCGTGGTCCAAGACAGTGAGCAGAGCTGCAGCGGTGGTGGCAAACAAGGGCTGGGCTTGGGTGGGCTCTGTGCCCCCTGCAGGGATGAAACCCTCCAGAAGACAGAGCTCTGGTGGCACATACCCATCTCTGTGTGCTCAGCTCACGCTTGGTCTGCCCAGGGAGGTGATGGAGTCTCCATCTCTGGAGACATTCCAAACCCATCTGGATGTGTTCCTGTGTGACCTTCCCTAAGTGATCTTGCTCTGGCAGGGAGGGTTGGACTCGATGCTCTCTGAAGGTCCCTCCCAATCCCTGCCATTCTATGATCCCCAGGATCATGGGACCAGGAGCGATTTTCCAGGGGTCCAATCCAGCCAGGGGCAGCACGGGGCAGAACCTTTCTGTTATTCACCCCCCAAGAGGCAGTGCTGGGGCTGGGGCAGAGGCTGCCAGGGAAGGAGCAGCCCCTGGCTGAGGAGCAGAGAGAGCTTTTCTTGGCAGGGTTCCACCCGAGGCAGAGCCGTGGCTGCACACACGGCGTCAGACATCATCATCATATTAATAATGAAAGGGCAGCTCCTTCAGCTCCTTCAGCTCCTTCAGCTCCTTCAGCTCCTTCAGCTCCTTCAGCTCCTTCAGCTCCTTCAAAGCTCTTCGCCCCTGCGCCGGCGAGAGCAGCGAATGCAGAGCAGCTGCGTGAGCCTCATCCCAAGCAGCCGTGGGCAGAGTGTGGCTGTGCCTGCCTGGGCCTCTGCTGGGCCACTCACCTGAGGTGACAAAATCATGCCAGTGTCACCCAAGTCACACTCAGAATGATAGAATGATAGGTAGGGGTTGGCAGGCACAGCCAGAGGTCACTGAGTCCAACCCCTCCCTGCCAAAGAGGATGGAGAGGATGCTGTGGGCAGCACCAGTGCCAGTAATGGCCTGCACTTGGCAAGGCTCAGGTTGGAGCCAGCTCAGGTTGTGTGGGGCTCTGAGCAGCCAGCTCCAGTTGCAGATGTCCCTGCTGGCTGCAGAGGGGTTGGACTGGATGAGCTTCAAAGGTCCCTTCTGGGATTCCACTTGGCTGCAAGTGGTGGTGTCTGGTGAAGGTAGCCCAGAGCTGTGAGGGGTCCCTGGCTCTGTGCTGATGACTCTTGGCAAAAAATCAGTGTCCAGGCTGCTCTCGGGTGTGGTGAAAGGCTGTGGGCAGCTCAGCAGAGTGTTAGGGCTTGGAAGGGGCCTCTGGACATGGAGTCCAACCCCCTGCCAGAGCAGGATCACCCAGGGCAGGGCACGCAGGAACACATCCAGGTGGGTTTTGAAAGTCTCCAGAGAAGGAGGCTCCACAGCCCCTCTGGGCAGCCTGCTCCAGAGTTCTGTCACCCTCCCAGTGAAAAAGTTTTCCCTTGTACAGAACTCCAGAATGCCAGCTTGGAAAGGGTCCCTCAGCAGCCATCTGGCCCAACCTTTCTAGGTGGTGGTGGAGTTGGAAGGAGCTGGCCCAGCACCCTGGCAAGCTGAGCCCAGCACCCTGGCAAGCTGAGCCTTCACATTGCCTGGTGTGGGGACTCCACTGCCTCCCCTGGGAGGTGATTCCAGTGTCTGTTCTCAGCCTCCTTGCCGTGAGTTTGGCGCTGAGGGCTCTCTGTAGGGGGTGTCCCCCAGCTCCTGTCCCCATCACAGCCCCGTGCGGAGTCTCCTGTCCCCTTATCCAATGGGGAAAGGTCATTGTGGCTACCAGGGAAGGAACCTCTCTGGGAAGGCCAAAGCGCCCTGCCCATCACCTGGTGGCACCGCTCGGCTGTGCCAGGGCCTTTTCTTTCCGCGGGAGGAATCGATAGCTCAGACAATGAGACAAACGAGCTGCAAAGAGGTGTTGGGCTGCAGCCAAAAGTGGCTCCCTAGCAGCAGCTCCTGGGGCATCTCTTCTGCTCAGCCCTTTGCCAGACCTTCGGGTTTCCAAAATCTCTTCTTTGACACCCCCTCCATTTTCCCTAGAGCCTGGGCACACTTTCTGAAGGTCTCAGCAAGACCAAACCAGGGTCTGGGCATCTCTTCACTTCTCTCTACCAAACCACCTCCTCTGCCTTGTTTTGAAGGGTCCCACTGCAGGGCAGTGCCCCAGGGAGTGGGGATCCTGCTGTGCCCCCCCAGCCCTTCCTGCCCAGCCCTTTCTCACGCTTTCTTTTTCTCCTCCAAACACAACAAAACCCCAAATCCCCCACAGCTGAGAAGCCTCTTTTTTGTTCCTCTTTTCCCTTTGCTTTCCGCCGCGGCAGAGGATCGATCGGAGCTGATGCTCTGTAATCCTCTGCTTCTGTGAGAAGTTGGCATCCCAGAGCCCCTGGAGGGGCCAGATCCTGCTCCCACGTGGCTCTGACTCCTCTGCGGGCTGGGAATGCAGCAGGAAGGCTGAGTCCCCCTTCTCTCCCTCCACCTCACCTCAGCCCAGCCCACCCTGAAGGGGGCAGGGGCTAAATGCTTGCTCGGGGTGGGGGGAGACCCAGGATGAATCCTGCTGGGATGAAGGGCCACAGCGCCAGGCAGCTGAGGAGCCCTCCGGTGTGGCAGGGGATGGTGGCACTGAAGGGCACTGCAGCTGAGGAGAGGGATTTGGTCAGGGCTCTGCAGAGGTGAGATTGAGTTTCCCAGTAGCTATGGAGGGCTGCAGAGAGCGGGAGCTGACCCACACCTGAAGGGGGCTTATTATGGGTTGCATGACCTTCTCTCCGGGGCAGGACGCAGACGGAGAGCCTCTTGAGCCCTGCTTCGTGCCTGCAGCCTCTCCTGTGCCTCCTTTCCCTGCTCTGTTTATATGTGATGGTGGCAAAGGAGACAGAGCTCTGGAAAGTGAAGGGGGAAGAAAACGCAGCCAAAAGCCCTCCCAAAATCACAGGCAAGGCTTTAATTTAAAGCCTTTTCCTTCACGAGGAGCAGCAGTCCCAGCCATCTGGAGGAGCATATGCAGGTGAGAGGGAGGTGGGGGAATGCCTCCTCCAGCTTCTTTCCTATCAGCACCCCCCAAAAGGGCTTTTTGGCTGGTAAAAACTAACCCCAGCCAGTGCCGAGCAGCCCAGTCCCAGCCAGCAGCCTGGGGCAGCCCCGGGTTGCCCTCCTGAGGACCATTTTGCAGGGGAAGTGATGATGAATCCCAGCTCAAAGTGCCGTGGCAGCTGGGTTTATTGCAGGAGATTAATTCAGAGCTTTAATTGAAACTGGAGGAGCAGGAGGGGAAAGCCTCAGTCCGGGGCTGGGAGGAGGAGGAGGGTCAGCCGTACCCACCTCCACCCCTAACCCCCGGCAATCGATGAAGCCCAAATTAGCAGATTTACTGTCAGAAAACTCCCCCATTGGCTGCGCAGCGCATCCAGCATCCCAAAGCCCCAAGTCTCCTAGCAACTCCCCAGCGCTGCCTCTGCCCACCCATTAACCCCTTCCCTGGAGGCCCCCATGCCACATGCACCCTCTGGGGCTCTGAAGGTGCCACTGCCAGGCTAGGCATGAGCTGGGGGTTTGTCTTTTACCCAGCAGATAAATCTGCAGTGGTAGCTGAGGTATGCTCAAGATGCCCAGCTGGGTGGGTGGGCAGAGCTGGGCTGGTTGGCCAAGGCTTGGAAGGTTTTATTTTGGGTGACACAGAGAAATCCTTCAGTTTCTGCACTGAGGCAGAAGTTTGGTTTCCAAATGCCATGACAGTTTGGAAGGTTTCACCTTCCTGACTTGTGGGGATGCTGGTCAGGAAAGCCCCAGCTTGTGCCAGCCCACACAGCTCCCACCTGGCACCACTGGCACCAGGAGAGGGAGAGCATGGCCCACCCTCTTCCTCCAGTTCCAACAGTCAGCCAACTACAGCATCTCTCTGGGGAGAGGAGGAAGGTGCTGCAGTCACCCTCCTGACCTCCCTGCTAAGGAAAATGCCCTTGGAAGTGTAAAATCAAAGCAGGACCTGAGGCGATGCCCAGGCTCAGGGTGGAGGGCATGGAGCTGCTCCATGGTGACCAGCTGAGTTCAAACAGCAAATGCTTCCCTGGGTTTGCCCTTGGAGATCAGAAAGCTGGAAAGAAGAGTTGGGGTGTGTGAAAAAGGAGTATGCAGTTGAAAAATAATTGTTGGTGTGAAGAAAACCCCAAAGAGCTTTATTTGGGAGACCTCCTTGCTCTCTGCTGCTCCCTGAAAGGTTGGAGTGAGGTGGGGGCTGGGCTCTTCTCCCGAGTTTCAGGTGATAGGAGGAGAGGAAATGGCCCTGAAATTGTGCCAGGGGAGGGCTAGGTTGGAGATGAGGAAAAGTGCTGCAAGAGTGGTCAGGGATTGGCACAGGCTGCCCAGGGAGGTGCTGGAGTCCTCATCCCCAGAGGTGCTGAAGGAGTCTGTGGCCATGGCACTTGAGGCTGTGGTTGAGCACCATGGTGGTGCTGGGCTGCTGCTTGGACTCAGTGGTCTTAGAGAGCTTTTCTGCCCAAGACAACCCTGTGGTTCTATTAGCTTTTGTTTAAAAACTGTTCTAATATTTACAGGCTGGGGAAATATGCCCAAAGATGATGTGGTACCAGAAAGGATAAATCATTGCTCATATTTTAATGTGCTTTAGCTGAGACAGAGCCAGAAAATGGCCAAATTGAGATTTTTTTTTTTTTTTCCAAAGGAGATGGGGAGGAGTCAGGGTGGGGGTGTGTGTGTGGGGGATATCCAGAGGGTTTGTTGCTGCTTCTGTTTCCTTATTGCCAAATAAAATACAATTAAAGCAACATTCTCTATGGCAGGCAGCAGGGCTGGGGCTGGGCTCCTGACAGCTCTTCTTTCCCTGACAGCCAATGAAAATAAATGATGTGGGATTAGCAGAGAGCATCCTGTGCCGTGGGGCATGGCAGCAGCAGGCACTGGGCTGGGGAGCACAGGGATTTGAGTCCCACTCCACCGGGAAACCACCCGGGATGGAGGCTGCCCGGGGGGGTGGTGGAGTTCCCGTCCCTGGAGCTGCTCAGGAGCTGTGTGGCCGTGGGGGTGCTGGGTTGATGGTTGGACCTGGTGATCTCAGGGAGCTTTTCCAACCCAGACAATCCTCTGTGCTACCCACGGAGCCCTCTGCCACCTCCCAGAGTGATGCTTTGCCTCTGCTGCTCTCTCACTTCCCACCCACACTTCCCAGCCCATGGCACAGCTCCTGTATCTGGGGTGAGCAAATCAGCTCAGTGCCCCTCGGTGCTTCTGGAGTGGCACCAGAGCAGCGTGGGTCTGGTCCCCTGTGGGGCTCCCTCCTGTGCAGAGGGCTGTGGGTGGCTCAGCTGCTGGCAGCACCCAAATCCCCGTGGAAATGGGATGAGGGCACTGGTTGCTGTGAGAATATGGAATCAGAGCCCCAGGCCTATCTGGGGTGACAGCCTGGGGATAGGAGGACATGGTGGATCACATTAGGGGGGGTTATTGCTCCTGCTTTAAAGTCAAAGGTATCACAACAACTTCTTGTCACGGAGCCTACTGGACCATGTCCTGGTGATGGGAGGGAGGCAGAGGGCAGAAGAGGGGCTGAGCACTCCCAGCTCATCACAGAGATGGGCTCTTGGGGAGAACAGGCTCAGGATGGGCTTAAGCCAAGCCTACTTTTCCAAAGCCCCCTGAGAAACCACTGCTGTGGTGAGCTGTGAGTGCTCAGCACCTTTCAGGAGAGAGCTTGGTGACTGCAGCCAGAGCGTTGTGGCAGCAGCGATGCAGGACCTGGGTGCTGCAAAGGTCCCACAGGGCCTTTGCAGGCAGGGGCTTGGTGCCACCACCCTGAGCTTGCTCCCACCTCCCCATGGAACCAGTGCAGGGAGTCACTTAGCAGCTGAGGGGGCTCCAGCACCCTCCCATTATCGGTTTAGCTGCCTGGCTGGTGGCAGTGACCATCTGGTGGCATCTGCTGCTGCTCAGCTGCCACCCACCCTCCTGGGGAAGGGGATGCTCAGGGCACCCTGTGGATGGGGTACCCAGGGGACATGCCCGGGCACCCAACACATGGTTAGGGGCCTCCCTGGCACACCCCATGGGGAGTACAGAGAGAGGGAAGGAGGCACAGGTGGGTGGATGAACTTCTCCCCACCCACAGCAGGGAGGGTACGGACAGACAGACAGACAGACAGATGCCCCTTGTTAGCCAACGAGGTGGCCTCAGGTGATGCTGACAAGCCCATTAAGAGACTTTATCAAGGGAGGCAAGCGCTGGCTGCCAGTTCTATCCGAGACGCTGCTTTTGGGCTGGGGGAGCCTAAGCTCCTGCTCGTCGATTAGAAGGGCTTGGAGGAGGTTGGCGCTGGCTGCTGAGCAGCCCTGCTAGGAGCGATTAGGGACTCGGCAGCTTTTTAGCAAGTCGTCATTAAGCTCCTGATGAGCTCAGGCGAAGAGAAGACTCTTTGGGCTGTGCCTCGGACCTCCTGCTCCTGCACTGACCTGCCTCAGCCTCCTCTCGTGGTCCCCGACCTCCTGAGCCCAAACGGGTGAAGTGTGTGCCCCGGGGATGGTGGCTCAGCTGCCAGCTCCGTGTCCTTGGGCTGGGGCAGAGCTGGTGTCTTTCAGCTCATCTGTGAGGTTATGCATGAGGGAAGCTGGGATGTTCCTGTGCTCACTGCCTGCCGGGTGTCGAGAAAATCTGGGGCTGGTTAGCACTGAGGAGGTGGCTCCCAGTCTCTGTGTGCAGCAGAGGAGGTGCTGGTGCTGGCCCTGGTAACTGTTTTGGGAGCACCTTGCCCTCAGAGCTCCTTTCCCAGCTGTGGGGGTTCCATTAAGGAGAAGCTGCTTTGGTGTGAGGGTGCTGGAGCCCTGGAGTAGGCTGCCCAGGATGCTTGTGGAGTCTCTTTCCCTGGAGAGATTCCAAACCCAAATGGGCATTGCCACTTTGGGCAACCTGCTGTGGGTGCCCTGCTTATCAGAGGGGTTGGACTGAATGATGTCCAGAGGTCCCCTCCAACCCCACCATGCTGGGGTTCTGGGATTCCCCACTGGCCTGGGCACTGCTGCTGGAGCCTTCCTGCTCGGGGGACATCCTCCTGAGGGGCAATATCCTGGTCCCATCCTCCTTGCCCCCAAGGGCTGGGGGTGAAGGAAGGAGATTCCCTGCTGCAGGGGCAAAGCAGGGAGAAAAATCTGCTGGACATTTTTCTGCCTTCCCTCATCATCTCCTGCCTGCTTTGGCAAAACCTCGTGCAGCTGGGCAGCCTCCTGCCCGCCGCGGTCTGCCTGGCACCGCCAGCTCCGTATTTACGGCAGCCTTAATTAAATGCTTGCTGTAATCAGCGCCGCGCCTGCCCCGCTCCCCGAGCAGGGCTGGGCTGTGCCATCGCCGAGCCAGAACACGACTGCCACCATCCCAGGGAATTCCTGGTGGAGATTTACTCCTCCCAGGCCTCCCATCTCTCTGCTCTGTGACATTTTGCAAAGTTCAGGTTTACAAAATCAGGCAGCGCACAGGAGAGGCTCCAGACCTTATTTACACTCCATGCACCATTGCCTCCTTGATGGGGTCCTCACCCTCCTCGGTGAGCAGCACCAAGGAGGGGGCTGCCAGCTGTCCCCCTGCCAGGCTGGGCCACTCTGCCCAAGTGGATGTTGCTTCCCATCCTCCTGCTGGAGAGCTCTGCCCCTAGCACATCTCTGTGTGCCAGGAGAGCTCGGCAGGTTGTGCTGTGCTGGTGGCAGTGCTCTTGGCACCCTGTGGCTGAAGCTGCTTCTAATTCCTGCTCCAGCCTCGGTGAGGGAGTGCTGAGGGACAGGGTTTGGTGGTCACCTGGCAGTGCTGGGTTAGCAGCTGGACCTGAAGGTCATAGAATCATGAAATGGGTTGGGTTGGAAGGGACCTTAAAGCTCATCCAGCTCCACCCCCCTGCCATGGGCAGGGACACGTCCCACCAGCCCCGGCTGCTCAAGTCCTCATCCAACCTCGCCTTGAACACCCTCAGGGGGGGGACATCCACAACCTCCCTGGGCAACCTGCGCCACTCTCTCCCCACTCTCACTGTCAAGAATTTCTTCCTCATCTGCAGTCTCAAACTGCCCTCCTGCAGCTCAAAGCCATCGCCCCTTGTCCAGTCACTACAAGCCCTTGCCAAAAGTCCCTCACAAGAAGGACCCTGAAGGTCTCTTCCAACCAAAACAATTCTGTGGTGCTGTGGGGTAGGGGCAGGTATGGCCTGAGAGGGGCCAGGCAGGACTGCTGCAGCTTTGGGGAGTTGTTTGGGGAGCTCTGCTGATCAAAAGAAGCTTGGGCTGGGAGCTGGAGGGGAGCAGAGGGACAGCAGCATCTCCTTAGTCTGTGACAGTCTCCCAGGGTCTCAGCTCTGGGCAGAAAAGCTCTTTTTTTGGTAAAGTTGAGTTGTTTGCTCCAGGAGGGTGAGGCAGTGTGGGTGCCAAAAGCTGGGGATGGGGATGAGAGTCCCAGCAGGATGCAGAGGGCCCTGGAGCCTTGCCCCACCTGTTGTGGAGAGGCACTGGCACAAAGTGGTACCTGGTGGCTTTCTGACCTGCTCTCACTTAATCTGTGCCCAGCTGCTATGGACTTTGGTGGTGGGACATGGAGCAACCCACTGAGCTGGGTGACCAAACTTCCTCCTTCTCCTCTTCCCCAGGATGGAGCCAGTCAAGGGAGCCCTCATCTCACCCAGCACTACGGCAAAGGCAGCTCATCCTTCCTGGGGAAGCTTCTGCTGAGAACCAGGCCTGTGCCCATCTCACAGCACCAGCCTGGGGTGCAACTGGAGTAAGGAGCACCAACTCAGCTCCCTCCTGAGCCCCGTGGGCCACCAAGGCAGGTAAGTGCCACCCCCCAGCAGCCTGCTGAACGCTGCCTGTGCTGGAGCTCTGAGCAGGGCTGTGGGAGATGGGGGCTGTGGGCTCGGGCACACCTCGCTCCCACCCCGTGCCTGCCTTGTCAGGTCTGATCAGGAGGAGGATCAGTCGGGCCTGAGCTTTCTCTCCAGATTTAATTAACGGCCCTTTCATCTCTACCCTGAAGGAATCTGCTATCTTCTGTCTTCTTAATTAACGTTCATTAAGCAAATCAGAAGAAGTTTTCTGCTCACCGCTCCCACTACTCTTAACCCTTGCAGGGTGCCAGGTCCGTGCCAGGGCAGGAGAAGGTTCCTGTGCTGTGATGACAGGTTGGCAGCACAGTCTTGGTCACCACATCTCCACCATGCTTGGACCAAAGTCCTGAGGCAGTGGCTGGAGTTTCTCTAGGTGCAGAGGCTTCAGCTGGTGCTCAGGTGTGATGAGCTTTGCCCTTGCCCATAGCAGATAGAGTTGGCCCAAAGCCCTCGGCTGACCTTTCTTCCTCCTGCCAGCCACACCAGGCTGGATGCCAGTCACCACAGCTGGGGTGGGTGTGTGCAGAGATGGGGGCTCCCACCTCCTCAGCCTGCCCTCAGAGATGACTCAAGGAATTGCTGTGCATGGGAAGGGAGCTGGGCAAACCCAGCCAGCTTTCAGTCCCTGTCACCAGCAGCAGCCAGCCCCAGAGCACATCCCATGGTCAGCAAGTGCAGGACATCCTGTGCAGGCCAGGGATAGTGCTCAGCACCCAGCAGCAGCCTCGTGAGAGGCTTTGGCAGCCCAGGGTGCAGCTGAATCAGTCTGGGGACACCCAGCTCCCACACCAGCTGCAGCATCCCCACTGCTGTGTGTGGAGGTGTCACCACCCATCACCATCAAGCTGTGGCCCATGGGGCATCTCCCCAGGCTGAGTGGGCTGTGCTGGAGGAGGTGGGGTGGGGACACTCAGCAGCTCTGATGGAATCTGCTGTGCATCCCTTGAGAACCACCCAGCCCTGCTCATCACTCCCCAAAGTGGACTCCTCTGCAAGAGGGGATGGGGCCAGGCAGAGAAACCATCTTCACAGTGAGGGTGGGGAGACACTGGCACAGGTTGCCCAGGGAGGCTTGTGGCTGTCCCCTGTCTGGAGGTGTTCAAAGCCAGGTTGGATGATGCAGTTTTTCCTGTCCAACCTCAGGTTGCCCAGGGAGGTTGTGGATGTCCTCCTCCCTGGAAGGGCTCAACACCAGGTTGGATGAGGCCAGGAGCAACCTGGGCTGGTGGGAGGTGTCCCTGCCCATGGCAGGGGAGCTGGCACTGGGTGATCTTTCAGGTCCCTTCCAACCCCATTCCATCAATCTAGGAGTCTCTCGGGTGTGTAACATCCCCACGAGGAGAAGGTGGGAAACCCTCAGCAGGAGACAGCTTCTCCTGCCCACAGCTTGAGAAGGGGAAAGCAAAACGCCTGGGAAACCTCATCCCTGCGGGACACAAATCCCTTCAAAGTGGTGGTGGAGAGGCACGGGGCAATTACCGAGCTCAAATCCCTCCTCCTCCTCGCTGGCGGCTGGCGGTGGGCTCGCCACTGCGTGCCCGCTGCCAGCCAGCTGGTGCACAGCTCCTGGTGCTGGGAAACTCTCCCTTCCCAGCGGCTCCAGCCCCGGCTGTCAGAGCCTGGGTCAATAAATGGTAATGGGGCTTTGAAGCGGCGCTGCCGGGGGAGCTGCGGCCCCTGCCGCTGATTCACAGCCTCCTCCGGTGCCTCCCTCCCGCGGCGCAAGCCGAGAGGGGAATAAAATAAATAAGGGTGGAAGGGAAAGGGGAGGAAGGAGATAAATTATAAATGAGGGCTAAGCTTCCAGGCCTCCTGCGGGCAGCTCAGCTCAGCAGGGAGTTAGGGGTGGTGGTGAGGGGGTGGGGGCAGAGGCAGCGTTCCCCTGTGTACCCCACTTTGGCAAACATCCCCCCTGCAGGCTGGGGGTCAGGGTCTGCCCAGGGGCATGGCAGCATGCCAGCCTACTCCTCATCTGCTGTCTCTCTCCTTTTCTAGAGACTTTCGAGCCCCATCTGGAGGTGTTCCTGTGTGGGCTGCTGTAGATGATGCTGCTTTGGTGGGAGGGGTTGGACTCTGTGATCTTCGGAGGTCCCTTCCAACCCCCACCCTTCTGTGGTTCCTGTCCCCATGGGTCGAATCTGCAGAGTGCCACAGCCCCAGGAGAGATCCCCCTTGGCACAGACCATCCTTGGCATCACCTGAGAAGCTGCTGCTGAGGTCTGGTGATGATCTGGTTTTGTCACCCCGTGGAGGTGCCTCCACAGGGATGTCCTCATCCTGATCTGGGACAGCAGCAGCAGGGATGGGACACCAGGGTCCACTGCTGTGGAGGTGGTGGAGGGTGTCACAGACCCACAACCCAGCCAGGTTGGTGTGAGTTGGGCAGCAGTGGGGTCTCCATAAATGGGTGCTGGGAGAGAAGGTGGTGCTGAGTCTGCTCCAAAGCCTTTCCCTCACCTCTTGATTTTGGGGACTGAAGGACACCCCACTCCACCCCCTGTATCACTGTGGGCTTATCTCCGGGTCTCAGAAATCCTTGCAGCCGAAGGTAAAATNAATGAGGGCTAAGCTTCCAGGCCTCCTGCGGGCAGCTCAGCTCAGCAGGGAGTTAGGGGTGGTGGTGAGGGGGTGGGGGCAGAGGCAGCGTTCCCCTGTGTACCCCACTTTGGCAAACATCCCCCCTGCAGGCTGGGGGTCAGGGTCTGCCCAGGGGCATGGCAGCATGCCAGCCTACTCCTCATCTGCTGTCTCTCTCCTTTTCTAGAGACTTTCGAGCCCCATCTGGAGGTGTTCCTGTGTGGGCTGCTGTAGATGATGCTGCTTTGGTGGGAGGGGTTGGACTCTGTGATCTTCGGAGGTCCCTTCCAACCCCCACCCTTCTGTGGTTCCTGTCCCCATGGGTCGAATCTGCAGAGTGCCACAGCCCCAGGAGAGATCCCCCTTGGCACAGACCATCCTTGGCATCACCTGAGAAGCTGCTGCTGAGGTCTGGTGATGATCTGGTTTTGTCACCCCGTGGAGGTGCCTCCACAGGGATGTCCTCATCCTGATCTGGGACAGCAGCAGCAGGGATGGGACACCAGGGTCCACTGCTGTGGAGGTGGTGGAGGGTGTCACAGACCCACAACCCAGCCAGGTTGGTGTGAGTTGGGCAGCAGTGGGGTCTCCATAAATGGGTGCTGGGAGAGAAGGTGGTGCTGAGTCTGCTCCAAAGCCTTTCCCTCACCTCTTGATTTTGGGGACTGAAGGACACCCCACTCCACCCCCTGTATCACTGTGGGCTTATCTCCGGGTCTCAGAAATCCTTGCAGCCGAAGGTAAAATCTCCCCCATCCCCAAAGCAAGGGGTCTGGGGGCATCCCCCTAGAGGGGTCTCATCCTGCCCAGCCCTATTGCCCCAGGCTGGCCTTGAGGAAGCCCAAACCCTGCACCCTGGGCTTGCCCGCGAAGCTTTCGACATTCCCAGCAGCTTCCACAAGATGGACCTCGGAGCGAGAGGAGGTGCCGGGCAGGGGGACCCGACCCACCCCATCCCAATCCCATCCCACCGCGTCCCGTCCCGCCTGCTCCCGCCGTGCCATCCGGAGCAGGCTCAGAGTCCGGCCAGGCGAGTCCCAGCATGGCACAGCCTCCCGGGCTCTGCTTGCTGCTCCTGCTGGGGCTGGGCACTGGGGGCTCGCCCGCCTGCTACGACCCCCGCGGCCACCCCCGCCGCTGCATGCCCGTCTTCGAGAACGCTGCCTTCGGCCGGGCCGCCCATGCCACCAACACCTGCGGGTCCCCCCCCGAGGACTACTGCCTGCAGATGGGTGCCCGCCACGCCAGCACCCTGTGCCACCGCTGCGATGCCAGCGACCCCCAGCTCCACCACAATGCCTCCTTCCTCACCGACTTCCACAGCCAGGAGGAGAGCACTTGGTGGCAGAGCCAGTCCATGGCCTTTGGCATCCAGCACCCCAACTCCGTCAACATCACTCTCCACCTCGGTAAGTGCCGCCAGGACCCACCGTGGGGCCGTGAGGGATCCTGGTGGTGGCTGCACCAAGCGCTGGGTGCAGGGACGAGGGGAAGATGCTTCTGCATCCCGTGGCTCTTGGTAATGGTTTGGGGAACAAAGACAGAGCTCTGCTCAGGGCTTTTAAGGGCTGCCAGGATGGAGATGCCCTCCATGAAGTGCTGTGGGCAGGTCACTAAGAGGATACAGGCAGGGTCTGCCTCACTCATCAGCCCAGCTCTGGTCCTTTTCGGGCCGAGGATGGCATCAGCCATGCCTGCTGCCTCCCAGTAGCCGTGCCTGGGTGCCTGCTCTGCCCATCAGCCACGGCTGCTTCTTACCGATTATGCAAGTTTGTGGAGCAGGAGACAGGCAGGTCTCTACCCCTGGCCACCCTCCGGGACACCCCTGCCCGCTGGTGGCACCCACCCCAGTGCTGTTTTGCCCCTGTGCACGCTGTGCTGAGGATGCCCAGGGTGTCTCGGGGGGGCTGAGCTCTGTGCACCCCCTGCAGGTTTCCCCAACTCTCTGTTTTAGAGACGGTGTAAGCTGCCTGCTCCGAGGGTGCTCCAGCCCATGGGGCATGCCTGGCATTTTAAACAGGATTTTTACATTTTCTTGCCATCCAAACTCTCCTGGCTGTTGGCCAGCACTGTAAAATCCCCATTCTCTGCAGTCTCCTGCCATCTGCATGCCAAGGGGGGTAGCAGAGGGGCTGCAGTTGGAGCTGGTAAGGGAAGAGTGGAGCTCCAGAGAGGCACAGAACGGTGCTGCTGGCACCCAGGGTCGGGGTGACGGTGGAGGGCCTGTGCCTGCTCCAGCAGTGACGCAGGACCTGCCTGGCTGGGTGGAGGTTGCTGCTTTCCCAGCCCCCTGCGAGCAGGCAGACATCTGGTCCTTGTCCCCGGGCTGGGGCTGGGCTCCCCACGGGGCATGAGAAGTGATGCTGGAGGAGCCTGCCCCTGCCGTCCCTGCCATCCCTGCCCCCGCTTCCGCCCCTGCTGCCCCTGCCCCAAATTCCTTCATGTCTGGTGTGGGGCACAGACAGCCCCCACACAACCTGCCTGGCTGAGCAAGCCACCTCTGGGTGACTTTTTGGCCACCAGTGCCAGCTGGGCACACAGATAGGTGTAAGCTTGGGCAAGGTGTGTGCAGCAGCCCCATGCCCCTGCCCCCTCCTCAACCCTTGGGGCTTCCTTCTCATTCTCTGCCTTTCTTCTGGCTCTTCTCCTCCGTGGGCCTTGTTGGACCCCACACTTGGGTTTCCAGTGGAGCCTTGCCCAGTGCCTGTGACCACCCTGCTGTGTCTGCCTCCCGTTAGCACATCCAAGGCCATAGCATTGCACCAAGCTCATCTGCAGCTGGAGCATCCTCCTGCCATGCTGCCCCTCTTCCTGCATGGCTCCTACCCCCTGCCATGCTAAAAGTGCCACTTTGGTGCCCAGCAGCATCATTTTCTGACCTTTCCCATAGCCACCAGCATCTGTTCTGGTCCCAACTCTAAGACCTTCTTCTTGCTCCCTCAATGCTTCCACTTGGGCTATGAAGCAAAAGCCCAAACGGCCCCTGCAGCCTCAGGACTCTGCCCAGGATGAGTCCTCACTCCTGAGCTCCTCCAAGTAATTGAGTTTTGAACCCCTGCAGTGTGTCTCTGGCAGTCCTGAGCCAGATCTCTGGTGGGTTCTCCAGCCTGGTCACCTGAGGAGCCTATTAAACCCAATGGGTTGGCCAAGCCTTGTGTTTGCCTGTGTGCTGCTGATTGGCATTAATTAGATTATCCTGCCTTAAATCTCTCTCCTCAGCTGGTGCTGTTGCAGTGCAGCAGGCTGGGAGCAGATCGATAGCCCCAAGTGCCTCTGGCTGTTGCATTTTCCCTGCCAGCCATCAGGGAGCAACCTGAAATATCTGCAACAGGCACCAGGACTGCTCTGGTAGCTCTCTGATCCTCAGATCAGGCAGGGCCTGCCTCTTGGCTCCAATTCTGATTTTCCTGTGGCATGTGAGCCTGTGGTGGGCTTGGAATGCTGGATGTGGACATGTGGACGTGGCCCTTTGGGACATGGCCCAAGGGCTGTGGTGGTCTCAGGTTGAAGATTGGACTCATTGATCTTAAAGGTCTCCTCCAACCCAACCAGCTCTATGATTCCATGCAGATGTGATCTTCTTGCATGCTCCTCTCTCCAAAATCCTCTGCTTGCAGCCCCTGGCAGGGTAGAAGCTGCAGTCTGGGCTCTGTAGGAGGCAGGTGGACACCTTGCTGGGAGAGCATCCAGGGCTCCTGGGGCTGTCACCCTCCACTGCTTCTGCACCCTCCCAGCACCCCTGTCCCACAGCACCCTGGTGCTGGGGCAGACCCCACCAGCCCCAGCAGGGAAGGGCAGACAACCAGCCTGGGTTGTTTTCTGGCTGTCCTTTCCTCAGCAGAATTTGGCTGATTCCAAGGCCTGTCTGGGATGAGCTCCTGCTCCTCTGGGACGATTCCCCAGGGCAGCAAGTCTCCTCCAGCCCAGATGGAAGCACCAAAACAGGGCTCCTCCAGCCCAGCCACCCCTCCTCTCGTGTAGGGCTCCTTGGGGCTGTTTATTGATTCAGTGCTGAGCTCCCTTCCTCTCCCAGAGGAAACTGCTGGGGGAGGTGACAGCCCTGACCCCACTGTTTTGGCTGACATCCCCCTGGGACCACACTGTCTGGGAATGTCTGCCGGGCACCCCCCTGCTCCCACCATGGCAGGCAGGGCAGGGGCAGCCCCAGCCTGCAGAGAGCCCAGAGGGAGGTGGATTTGTGTGGAGGCACAAGGGAGCCTGCTGGTGAGGAGGCAACCCTGTGGCAGCCCCTTCCTGGCCATCATCAGCTCTGGGTGGGCTGTGAGGGGTCTGTCCCCCTCCCTGGGTGCTCGCCCAGCCCCTGATGGGAGGCAGCTGCCGTCCCCAGTGCCGGTAGCTGGGCTGGCTCTGCCCCCCCCAGCACACATGCGACACTGTTCATATGGGCCCAATTAAAGGATTGTTTTCCTAGTCCTGGAATAACCTCCCCAGCATTCCCAACTCATTATCTTCTCAAATAAAGCCAAAACCTTCCAGCTAATTGTTTTGCTCTGCGAGGAGCAGTGCTGGTATGGAGCAATGCAGGCTTTGAGGTCCTTCATCTCTGGCAATTAAGTGGCTCTGATGTTCGCTTTGGTGTTTGCTGCTCCTCTGCTGCTCCTTTCAAGCACTTCCAGAGCTGTGCCAGCCACCCCAGGGACTGGTGCCCTTCCTTTGTCTCCATCCCAGCAAAGGCAGCAGCGATGCCAGCCCCCAGCACGCAGCTCCCTGGGAAGGGACTGGCCTTGACTCTTTCCACCTCTTCCCATCCCTGTGGTACTGGAGATGCTCTCAGTGCTGTGGGCCTGACTCTTCCCCCACGGTTGCTGGTTAGAACCTGGTTTGCAGTGGTTCCTTGCCTGTGCAGCCAGCCTGGTGCATCCATACAGTGTCTGAGAGCCAGCTTGGACCTGGATGGATCTTGGGCTGGAGCTGGTTGAGGGCAGCTGGATGGTGATTTCTCCTCTTAGCTGTGGTAGGGAGAGGGGGACACCAGGCATCACAGAATCACAGATTCATAGAATGGGTTGAGTTGGAAGGGACCTCAAAGATCATCTGGTTCCAGCCCCCTGCCATGGGCAGGGACACCTCCCACCAGTACAGGTCACTCGAGGCCTCATCCAGCCTGGCCTTGAACGCCTCCAGGCAGGGCACATCCCCAGTCTCCCTGGGCAACCTGTTCCAGTGTCTCCCCACCCTCACTGGAAAGAATTTCTTCCTCATCTCCAGTCTAAATCTGCCCTCTTCCAGCTTCAATCCATTGCCCCTTGTCCTGTCACTCCAAGCTCTTGTCAAAATTCCCTCCCCAGCTCTCCTGCAGCCCCCTTCAGGCACTGGAATGTTCAGACACTGCATACTGGAGTCATCCTGCTGGCAGCCAGGGTAACTTCATCCCTGGCACAGGCTGTGGTGCCTGCTGGGTGGCCAGGAGAGGGTGCCGAGGTGCTGCTGGTGATGTGTCTGTCCCTAGGCAAAGCCTACGAGATCACCTACGTGAGGCTGAAGTTCCACACCAGCCGCCCCGAGAGCTTCGCCATCTACAAGCGCAGCCGCGCCGGGGGGCCCTGGGTGCCCTTCCAGTTCTACAGTGCCTCCTGCCAGAAGACCTACGGCAGACCCCAGCGCCACTTCCTGCGCCCGGGGGAGGACGAGCAGGTGCCCTTCTGCACCGAGGAGTTCAGTGACATCTCCCCCCTGAGTGGGGGCAACGTGGCCTTCTCCACCCTCGAGGGACGCCCCAGCGCCTACAACTTCGATGCCAGCCCTGCGCTACAGGTGCTGCTGGGGTGGGAGTGTGGGCACCCAGGACCAGGTGCATTAATGCCCTGCACCCCTGTGGGAAAAGGTGCAGGATGCATCTCGGTCTGGGTGGGGAGCTTGTGATGGTTTGGGAGTTACCTGCCCCACCACTGTATGAAATCCCCCAGACTAGACTCAGCCAGCTGGAAGTTAAGGACTGAAGCTTCATACTCACAGCTTAGCACAACTATTGCAATATGCATACAGCTATATACAGGAATATAGAAGATAAAGGTAATGCAGAAGCACAACCCCCCTCCCAGAAATCCAAGGAGAGGCTCCCAACCACACTCCCACCCTCTTTCCACCCCTCTGCCTTATCCCAGGATCTGCCTTACATGCAAGGTGAGTTTGGAGGATCAGCAAGGGGGGGGTTAGAAGCAGAAGGATGAGTTGGGTTACACAGCAGCAGAAGCCCAGGGAGAAAACACAGATACCAACTCCAACAGAGAGAGAGCCTCTGCCTTATGTGTCTGTGTCCTTGCTTTTATACCTCTCAGCAAGCCCTTGGAGTGCAGCAGCCATCACCTCTGTTTTCTTTTCACAGCCCAGCATCTACTTTTTTTTCATCAAAATATTCCAATTAGCCTCGAACCAGCACAGAGCTGCTGGCCCAGGTCCCTGGCCAAGAGGCTTTCCCTGTGCCCCCTGCAGGAGTGGGTGACTGTCACCGACCTGCTCATCTCCTTGAACCGCCTCAACACATTTGGTGATGACATCTTCAGGGACCCCAAGGTGCTGCAGTCCTACTACTACGCCATCTCCGACTTCTCTGTTGGTGGCAGGTGAGGGGTGACCAGGCCAGGGTGAGGGCAGGAGTGAGGGAACCTTCCCAGGGCCGTGGGGCTGGGATCTGGGGCAGCTGCTTCCCACCTCAGTCTTGTTTGAGTGTGGTTTGGGGCCAAACTGCTCAGATGTGGCTTCCTCCATCTGTAAACTAGAGCTGGGTGATGAAACTCAGAGCCTTTGAGCTGTGCACAAAGGAGGTCTTTTCCCCCATGCCCTCTGCATTTGGTACCACCTGGGTTTGATTTGCACCCTCCCAGCCCCATGGCTTTTGTGGTTCATGTTTCTCCTTCTATAGTCCTGCTTGGTTCCTGGGTATGGTACAAGAGAGGTCCTGAGGCTGGTGGAGGAGCTTGAAGTTGGCATGGCCACATCCTGTGGAGCAGCTGCTGCCAGGATTGGGGACCTGATGTGGGACAGAGATAGTGGTGGCACTCACTCAGTGCTGCCCATGGGCTGTGCTGCCTGTGCCCTTCCCAAGCTGGGAGGAGTGGGAATTTTCTCCATACCAGTGAGAGCTGCCTGCCCTGCTCCCAGCCAGCCAGCAGCCCCCATCACTGTCATCCCACAGCCCCAGGGCCCAGCAGCTGGAGCTGGTTAGCATCTCACATGGGGCCACCCTCAGCGTGTGACCTCCCAGCGAGTGCCCTGGGGACATGGTGGGAGCCTTGACACCAGCACAGCCCAAGCTGCTTTCTGCCCCATGGCCACCCCGGGCGAGCTGCCCTCGCAGCAGGCACAGCCTGGGCACCATCCCGCTGCCAGCTCCTGCCCACGCTGGTCCTCAGAATGGCTCACGCCCATGCCGGGGTCTCGCTGCAGGTGCAAATGCAATGGCCACGCCAGCGAGTGCACGCCGGACGAGGCAGGGCAGCTGGCCTGTGTGTGCCAGCACAACACGGCTGGCATCGACTGCGAGCGCTGCCAGCCCTTCCACCAGGACCGGCCCTGGGCTCGCGGCACGGCCCAGGCTCCCCACGAGTGTCTCCGTGAGTATGGCACAGGCTGGCTGCGTGCCCACGGGGTGCCCGGCCCCGAGGGGCACTGCCGGTGCTGCCTTGGCTCACCCAGCGGCTCCTGCTCCGCTCTGAGGCTGCGTTGGGCAGGGAGAGAAGATTTGCCCCTCCCTTCACAGCATCACCCCGGAGTGTCTCCCATGTTTCCTTACCCCGTGGGTGCTGCCATCTGCTCCGTGCGTGGGGCGCCCACCTCTGCTCCCGATGGCAGAGCTACTGCCCAAAGCTTGCACCGTTGAGCCCAGCAACCCCTCCGGCTCCTTCACCCCGCCTAGGAAGGCTGCTTTAACTCCCTGTGCCCCTCCAGGTGCCAACCACTTCTTCCTGCCTTCCCTCCCTAAGCTTGCAACTGCAGCGGCCGCTCCGACGAGTGCTTCTACGACCGGGAGCTGTATCGCCGCACCGGGCACGGGGGCCACTGTCTCAACTGTCGCGACAACACGGACGGACCCCACTGCGAGCGCTGCCGGCAGAACCACTACCGCTGGGAGCAGCGGGCAGCCTGTCAGCCTTGCCACTGTCACCCTGCAGGTGCGTGGGGCTGAGCCCAGCCGTGCCGCGGCCACAGAGCCCCTGCCCTGCTCACGCCTTGGGTGGGGTTGGTTGGTTTGCTCTTGCCCGAAGTCTTCCCATCTCACAGGCTCACAGGGTGTCAGGGGTTGGAAGGGACCCAAAGAGTTCATCCAGTCCAATCCCCCTGCCAGAGCAGGACCAGACAATCCAGCTCAGGGCACACAGGAACACATCCAGACAGGCCTGGAAAGGCTCCAGAGAAGGNGCACTCCCAGGTCTCACGGGGCTGCTCTCCAGCAGATGTCCCCTCCCCGTGTCTCTCCTCGGCTGGGGTTGAGCCTGAGGGGCTGGCTGGGGTCCCCACAGGCTCCCTGCAGCCCCAGTGTGACAGCTCAGGGACCTGCCTCTGCAAAGCCAACGTGACCGGCTGGAAGTGCGAGCGCTGCAAGGATGGCTTCCACAGCCTGAGCCAGGGGGGTTGCAGGTGAGCAGAGCCCAGCCTGGGCAGGAGCAGCAGCACAGGACCGGGACTCACCTCAGACCTTCGTCTCACCCCATCCAGACCCTGCAGCTGTGACCCCGCAGGCAGTGTGGGCACCTGTGACCCCAACACAGGGCACTGCACCTGCAAGGTGAGGGTGGAGGGACACTTGTGCAACAGGTGAGCACCACGGTTCCATGATGGGGGCAGGAGCACTGATCTTTGCCAGACTGGGATCAGTCCCGTGGGGGACTGCTGCTTCCCCAGCCCCTGCACACAAGCCCCAGCAGGGCCTTCCAGTGGGACTCCTGCTGGGTTGCTCCCTGGAGAGGCTCTGCCTGCCTGGCCAGGCCATGGGGTTGCATCCCTTTGAACTACTGTGACTGGGCTCACTTAGAGCTGCCACCAATATTGTTCCCCCCCTCCCCGGGATGCTGTTGTGGTCTCCCGTGGCTCTCCCTGCCCTGTGTGACTTGCTCCTGTTTCCTCCCTGTGCCCAGGTGCCAGCCAGGTTGGTTTAACCTGCAGCCCCACAACCCTGCTGGCTGCACCAGTTGTTTCTGCTATGGCCACTCCAGTGCCTGCACGGTGGCAGATGGCTATGAGGTGACACACATCAGCTCAGACTTCAGCCAAGGTATGGACCCCCAGCCCCGGGCAAAACAGGAGGAAGAGCTGTGCCAGCTCCAGCCCAAAAGCCTCCAGCAGTTTGGGAAGGCTGGGGCTGAGCATCCTGTATCCCCCTTTGGACATAACTGCTGGTGATGGTTGGAGGGTGTTTCCATTGGCTGGCCCCTACTTTGCCCCTAGCTTTTGTGGGCATAGGCTCTCCCTGGCACCCCATGCCATTCCTCCATGCCAACCTGCTCCCAGGTGTGGGGAGGGCTGCAGAGCCAAGCATGTCCATCCCATCACACTTGGGACTTCTGGAGCACTGAAAAGCAGTTCAGAAAGATAAAAATAAACAGGATGAAGCCCGGTGGGCACTTTCCCCTTTATTCCCTCCTCTGCCCACTCTCGGCTGGCATGGGGCAGGGCAGCTGGAGAGCGGAGGAGGTGCTCTTGGCCAGCTGCAGGCGGGCCGTGCTGGCAGGGCTGGGTGCCGCGGGATGCTCGGGGAAACCCTGCCATCTGCCGCACAGCCCGACCTGTGCAGCCCTGCCCACGGACCCACCGCGGGCACCGAGCCCGCGGCTCGCCAAGACCCGACCTGTACCACAGCAGGGGCCGGGCACCCCCCGCCCAGCTCCCTGCCTGGCCCGCAGCCCGGTGCGGGTGTGCACCAGCCAGCAGATGGATGCCAGCACAGCAGGAAAAGGTTCATCCCGGCTGCCTCTAAAGCTGCCAACTGCCGCGCTGCTGGAACGACTTCCACAGCCTTGAGATGGAGCCAGGCTTTAAACGGAGCCTTTTTTCCACCCTTCGTGCCGCTAGTTTGGAGCTGCTCCTTTAGGGACAGGTTTGGCAGAACCCTGGGCTGGGTTGCAAGAGGCTGAGCACGGTGAGGCACAGCCCCCCCGTCCCCCCAAAGCCCCACTCCCCAAACTGTTCCCCCAGTCCCTTAAAAGTTTCCCGTGCTGGGTGAAAGGGTCCAAATTTGGGACGATTTGATTATTGAGTGCAGCCCACTCGAGAGGTTTCCAAGTGTTCATCCTGCAGGCGCTTGGGGCTGGAAGAAGTAACCCTGGGGAGTCGCGGAGGGGTTAAGTGATTGCAAAGGAGACGGAGTTCATGCAGTTACACCCCGGCTCCTCCTGGGCTTCCTGCGCTCTCCAGCCCACAGCCACGCTGGAACCACAGCCCAAGCAGGGGGGCAAAAGTTTAAAGATAATAATTTCCTCCCAATCTAAGAAAATAAACAGCTAGGGGGTGGGTAAGGCCACTCTGCAGTGTCTGAGAGCACAGAGACCCAGCGGAGCAGCAGGTTACAAAGTGCTGGCCCCTTGCAAGACCTTGGAAAGTCTTGGGAGAAAGGAGAGAGCCCTCAAAAGCAGCACCCCACTGGTGCTGGGCTGGTGGGGCCTTGACCTACTCCCTTCACCCGTGCACCATCAGCATGTGCCACCCACCCATCCATCATCCTGCAGGGCTGGAGGGCTGGGCTGCCATGGCTCCGGGCACCAGGGACCTGCCTCTGCGCTGGGCTGCTGGGGAGATCATCGCCGAGTGGGATGGAGAGGAGCTGGTGGAGTTTCTTGCACCAGGTATGGTGTGTGCGGGGCCCCTGGGGAACCCCTGGTGCCCAGTGGGACATCCTGCTGCCATATGGGTGTGCAAGATGCCAGGCTCCATCCCAGAGCTGGGGATGTATCGGGGTAAGGGGGAACTGGAGTGGTGGCCCAGGCCAGGAGAGCAGGTTGGAGCCTGTCCCACTCTAGGAGGGTGACCATGGCTCCTGGTGATGCTGGTGAGAGCAGGACTGCACCAGCAGAGTTGGTGCCTCCATGCCCTGCAGGCTTTGCTGCTCTCTCCCCTCACAGAGAAGTTCCTGCAGAACCAGAGGCTCAGTTATGGGCAGCTCCTGTCCGTGCTGCTGGGAGTGGAGGGTAGCAGAATGGAGATGGAGGCAGAGGTGCCCTTGCTCCAGGTCCAGCTGGTGCTGGAGGGTGAGGGGATGGAGACCATCATGTCCAGCAGTGAGAGCCAGCCCCAGCACAGCAAGCAGGCTGTCATCTTCAGGTACCTGTCACAGTGCTTTGGGGACCCTTGGCTGGGTTTGGTACCCAACATCTTGCCTGGGCTGCCCAGTATTGAGGGGTTCAGCCCCACTCCCTGCACCCCTCTTGGGTTTAGCTGTGTCCCCATCACTCTGCCTGTATCCTGCTCGGGCAGTTGGGCTGTGCTGCTGCACATGACTGTCAGACTGGCCCTGTCCTTCCTCCCACACTCCTTCTCCAACAGGCTGCAGGAGGCAGAGGAGGGTGTGGAGCCTTCGTTCTCAGCCTTCAGCTTCCAGCGCCTGCTCTCCAACCTGACCTCTCTCCGCCTCCGTGTGAGCTGTGGTCCTGTGCCAGGTGGGTGCCTCCACACATCAATGCCAAGCTGGGATGGGGCTGGGGACAGCAAAGCAGCATCAAGCTCTTAGGGACAGGAGGCATTGGAGAAGGGTGTTGGGACAGGGGCAAGCTCCTCTCTGTGAACACCTCTGGGCTAGCTAGGAGGTATTTTGGGCTCTCCTGCATCTGTCTGGAGCATTTCCAGGCAGGATGGAGAGAGCAGGACCAGGTGGCAGCCATCACTTTGTCACACTGCTCTCTCCTCTCCAGGCAGGCTGTCCCTGAGTCAGGTCCAGCTCACATCTGCTCGGCCCGGGTCAGGGGCACGGGCAGGGTGGGTGGAGGAGTGCAAGTGTCCCCCGGGGTACAGTGGGCACTTCTGCCAGTCCTGTGCACCTGGCTTCACACGACAGATCCCCTTTGGTGGTCCCTTCATCAGCTGTGTGCCCTGTGCCTGCAACCAGCATGGGGACTGTGACCCCATCACAGGTATGTACCCCCCAGCCCCTGCCACTCACCCCACTGCCACTTGCACAGGTGACAAATTGTGACTTTGCTCGTTTCTGAGGGATGGTGGAAATACCTATGAGGTTGTGGTGCCCAAACCATCCACAAGGTTGTGGTGCCCAAAACTTGCAATGGTTTGTTGCAGGAACTGGGTTCCCGAGTGCAAAGCCAGAGCAATAATGAGGGTAATTTATAACAAGAGGGACATCTTGGCTGCTACTTTATGACCTGGAAGGGTCCTTGGAAGGGTGAGGAGGCAGGGCCAGGGCAGGAGGGAAGCAGAAGGTTTTGCTGGGGTGGGTCTCACCAACAGCATCGCTGCCTGAGGAGCAGAGCAGGACTGGGCACAGGCCTGGCACCAGCAAATTGGAGCAAACTTGAGCAGAGAAACAAGTAAAAAAGCAGGGAAATAGAGTGGTGCCAGGCTTGCTGGAGGCACCAGAGCAGCTGGCTCTTGTGCTGACAGCCCAAGTCCTGCTCTGCCTCCAGACCCAGCTCTGAGGCGTGTGCCTGTAGCAAGGACTGCCTGGAAGAGAGGAAAAAGCCAAAGCTCCAGGGCAGTGTGGCCGCATCTGGGGTGGGTCAGGAGCTGTTGGCTCTCCCCTTCCACCAGGTGGTCTGGATGGCTTTGGTCAGGGCTGGGGTCCAGGCCTGCAAACTGCTGCCCTGAGCCACTCACGAATCCAGCTCCAGCCCCGGAGAAAGGCAGATCAGAGCTGTGAGTGGCTCATGAGATGCTGCCTTGCTCCCTGTCCTGTCCACCCCACACCCCCACCCCATAGAAAGCAGCAGCTCCAAGAAGAGCTGGGGAGGCAAATGATGGATTTGGTACCTGGACAGAGCTGGGGGTCCTTGCTGGTTGGCTCCCCTCGATGAGAAGGGACAACAGCTTTGGGAAGGGCTGGAAAAGGCATTGTGCTCAGTGAGCACCACTGCCCTGGCAGCAGAAGCACGGCAGCAGCTCCGTGAACTCACCCCTCAGCTGGCAGAGCTGGGGCTGGCAGCACCCCCAGCACAATCCTCAGGGCCAGAGCCAAGCTTCTGATGTCCCAGCCCGGGCGCTGCCAGCCTGAGGCAGCCCACACACTTCCTTTCGTTTATTTGTCCTCTCCTTCCTGCCACTCACTTTTGCTTTCTGTCCCACGTCCGGTTCCGTTCCCCTCCCCGCCCTGGTATGAGCTGACCCCACAAACCCTCCCCCTGGCTCCTCGTCTCTCTCCAGCCAAGCAGAGCATCTGCCCGGACTCCAGGGGCTTCCCTCAGCACCCTTCCAGCTCCTGCCCTCAGCTGCCCCTGGCAGGCTGTGACTCAGCGGCTGGGCTGGCAGGGACACGCTGGCTCCTCGCAGGGACACGCTGGCTCCCCGCCGGGCTGGCCTGCCGGTGGCTTCTCCAGGACAGGCTGGAAACCGCTCCCGGTGGCTCAGAAATGTGTTACCGATTACCGGAGACGCCGTAGACGCCGTGCGCGGTGATGGTGCTGCCAGCAGTGCCTCGTCCCCGCTCCACGGGGGAGCACGGGGCTGGCACCGGGGCCTCGGTGACCTCTCCGAAACGTTCTCCCTTCAGCAAGGATGGGGCAGGGAGGGAAAGTGTTCCAAATCCTGGTTGGGGATGTGCAGTCCCAGCGCGATCCCTTGGCTGGAGCTGCGCAGCCCTCTTGGCACTTGTGATGTGCCAGGCTCAGCAGATGGCTCTCCAACTTCCCGTGCTGCCCACTGCTACCTGGGGCTGGCTGTTTGCAGCCCCTCAGCTCTGCTTTCCCTTTCCCAGGACGCTGTCAGTGCTTGCACAACACAGAAGGTCCCTCCTGTGAGCGCTGCAGCCCCGGGTTTTATGGCAACCCCTTCGCGGGGCACTTTGACGACTGCAAGCCATGCCCCTGCCCCGGCCACTCGCCCTGCACCGAGGTGCCCGGCAGCGGGGAAGTGGTCTGCACCCACTGCCCTCCGGGACAGAGAGGTGAGGCTGGAGGGGGTGGGGGTGAGTAGGCTTGGAGGTGGTCTGCACCCACTGCTCCCCGGGACAGAGGGGTGAGGCCGAGGGGGCAGCGCTGGCACAACCAGACCCTCCCCACCTTTCCACCTTCCCCAGGAAAACGCTGCGAGCTGTGTGATGATGGGTTTTTTGGGGACCCCCTGGGGCAGAGGGGTCCCGCACGTCCCTGTGTGCCCTGCCAGTGCCACGGGAACGTGGATCCAAACGCCGTGGGGAACTGCGACCCCGTGTCCGGGCGCTGCCTGCGCTGCCTGCACCACACCGCGGGCGAGCACTGCGAGCGCTGCCGCCCTGGCTTCTACGGGGACGCGCTGGCTTCTGCCCCCGCCGGGAAGTGTGCCCGTAAGTACGGCCCCCGGGGCTGGCTCTGCTCCCCCCGGATCCCACTGCAGCCAGAATCCTCCCAGAAGTGGAGGCAGAGGGTGAAGGGGGATGCCCAGAGGTGATGGATGGTCCAAGTCAGAATCATAGAATGGTTTAGGTTGGAAAGGACTTCAAAGCTCATCCAGCTCCAAGCTCCTGCCATTGGCAGGGACACCTCTCACTAGAGCAGGTCACTCAAGGCCTCATCCAGTCTGGCCTTGAACACCTCCCTGGGTAACCTGTGCCAGTGTCTCACCACCCTCACTGCAAACAACTTCCTCCTAACATCCAGTTTCAATCTCCCCTCTGCCACTTCAAACCCATTCCTTCTCCTCCTGTCATTACCAGACCTTGTCAATAGTCCCTCCCCAGCCTTCCTGGAGCTCCCTTCCGATCCTGGAAGGCCACTCCAAGGTCTCCTGGAAGCCTTCTGCAGGCTGCAGAGCCCCAACTCTCTCAGCCTGTCCTCAGAGCAGAGCTGCTGCAGCCCTCTGAGCATCTTTGTGGCCCTATCATTAAGAGAAGACCTCTAAGATCATCAACCATCAGCTCAAGCCAACACCACCATGCCCACGTTTTGGTTGGCCTCAGCCTCTGCCCCACCTCTCCCCACTGTTGTGCTTCCCTGGGGACATCCTGGTCTGCAGGGCTCAGAGCTCCGTATGATGGGGAGGATGTGGCTCTCCACACTCTGCCCACTCTCACTGTGCCATCTGCCATGCCCATGGTGGATGTAAGTGAGGTCTTTTTTTTGTCTCCTGTAGCTTGTGATTGCAACCCCGATGGCTCAGTTCCAGGGCTGGAGGGCTGTGACCCTGGCACAGGCCAGTGCCACTGCCTCCCACACGTGATGGGCAGAACCTGTGGGCTCTGCCAGCCTGGCTACTATGGCCTGCAGCCTACTGTGGGGTGCCAGAGGTACGTGGGGCACCGCATGGGGACAGATGTGGCTCCGTGTCCCTCCCTCTGGTCTCTGCTCTTTGCATCCATCTCCTCACTCTCCACTTCTTGGTGCCAGCTGCGAGTGCCACCCAATGGGGTCCCGGGAGCCTGGGTGCCACGCAGTGACAGGGCAGTGCTCCTGCCAGCCAGGTGTCACAGGGAGGCAATGTGACCGGTGCCACCACAACTTCTTTGGCTTCTCTGCCAGGGGCTGCCGAGGTAACAGGGATGGGGACCACATCTTGGACCCAGAACTGGGGCTGGCAGCCATGGCATGACACCTCTCTGCCACCACTGCAGCCTGCAACTGCTCCCCGCTGGGCTCCATCACCCTGCAGTGCCACGAGAACAGCACCTGCCTCTGCCACTCTGGTTTTGTGGGCTACAAGTGTGACCAGTGCCAGGCCAACTTCTTCCTCAACCCGCTGAGCTCCCGCTGCCAGCAGTGTCCTGCCTGCTATGGGCTGGTGAAGGATGAGGTACAGCCTGTGACCTGTGGAGGTGGGCACAGCACCCTGGTGCCCACACTGCCCTCCCGTGTCTCGCCCACAGGCTGCCCAGCTGAAGGCCAGGCTGCAGCAGATGGAGGAATGGCTGCAAAAACCAGGCTGCGATGCCCACCCGGGCCAGTCCCTCATGCTGGCAGATGTGCCCCGGGGAGATGGACTGCCTGGCCCTCACCTCCTGCAAGGTACAGGGCAAAGTCATGGGGGCACCCCCTCTCCATGTCACCTCTCCAGAGACCCCCCACATCACCCCTCCAGGGGCTCCCTGCTCCCACAGGGTGCTGTGACATGCTGGCTGGGTGCGAGGAGGTCCCAGGTCAGCCCTGGGCTAAGCGTGGGGGGGCAGCTGTGGGGGTCGTGCCTCTTTGTGGAGGGCAGGGCACCCCAGGTGTGCACCCCTGAGGCTTTGGAGCAGCTGGTGATGGGCATTACTGGGATCTGGGCATCAGCACATGGGGTGCCCTTTGGGTGCTGCATGCCTCAGCTCTGCCCCCTCATTAGCAGGCAGAAGAGGGTTGTGCTTGGGCATGAGGCAGCTCCACATCAAGCAGGGAGCCTCAGGCACCTCTATGGGCAACAAAGTGCTGCTTTTGCTGCCCACAGGTGCCCGGGTTGCCTTCCTGGCACAGGTAGGGTGGCTGGCAGAGGCGCTGGGCACTGCACGGGGCCATCTCAGCAATGCCAGCCGGGCCACCAGCTGCTCTGGTCACGGACCCAGCAAGACCTGTGCCCTGCTGTGGGAGGTGGGGGCCAGGCTGCAGTCGGCACAGCAGCAGCTCCTGCAGGCTGCGGACACCCTGGCGACCATGGTGAGGGTCCCGCTGGCCCCGGGCTCCCGGCGGGGCTGGTGGCCATCCTGAGGGGTAGAATGAGCAGGACTGGTGGGGCGGGATGCGGGCAGCAGAGTGGGTGGGTGGCCGGCCAAGCCCGGGGGTCCGTGTGGGTACAGCTGGGGCAGGAGGAGCCATTGCCCTTGCTCGCTCCTCTATGCAAATCTCTGCCAGCCCTTTCGGGAGGTTCTCGCTGGTGCTGAGCTGGTGGGGGGCTGGGGGTGCCCGCTCCCTGCCAGGGTCTCATTGCAGCTGTTTGCGTTTCAAGGAGATTCCCCAGGAAATCCCTCAGCAGCCCACGAACTGGAGCCGCCGGGCACTGGAGGCACGGGCACTGGCCGAGAGGTTTGCTTGAGTCCCTCACCGAGGGCTGTGCCAGCCAGGACAGCTTCTGCGCTGGGATCCTCCTCCCCCTCCCAGCTCTCTGCTCAGCCGCGGCAGGGAGGGATGGGGAGGTGGCAGCCCTGAGCCTGGACTTCATGGTGCCCAATGCAGAGGGTCTGCATGAGCCTGACCGTGTCTGATCCCAGCTGTGCCCAGGCAGAGGGGGCTGCGTGCCCAGCCGGGGCTGTGGGGTGGCTGCTCCTTTCCCAGGAGACCAATCCTCACATCGTCTCTGACTGTCCTTGTCCCTGCAGCCATGAGGGCACCGTGGCACGGGTGGAGGTAGTGGTGGGGAGAGCTCTGCATACCTCCAATGCCAGCTGCCAGCTCCTGCAGAGCCTGCTGGAGGGCAATGCCACGGGGGATGTGCAGCGTGAGCTGGAGGCTGGGTGAGAGGCTGACAACAAGGGGGACTGGCAGCAAGGAGAGGGGTGGGAGGGCACCACAGCCCCTTGCTTCTGGCCAGGTTCCTGTCGCGGGACTCAGTCACTGCCATTTGGCACCTGCTCAACAGGGGCTTGCTAAGTCCTGTCAAACTCACTGCACCTGTGAACAGCAGAGTACCACAGCTGTGCTGGAGGTGTCTCAGCCCTTTGCCCCAGTGCTTCCCCATCCATCTGTGGCTGGAGCCGGGTCCTAAGCTGTCATCTCCATCCTTCAAGGGACCAGAGGGCCTCAGGTGACCACAGTGTTCTGTCTGTGCAGGTATGAGGAAATCCAGTGGGCACAGGAGGAGCTGGGTGCTGGTGTGGTGGAGGTGGCAGCAGAGGCCAGGAGAGCTCTCATGGCTGTGCTGCAGAAAAATGCTGACATGGCCAAGAAACTTCTGCAGGTGACTGCTCTGGGGCAGGTGAGCAGTGCCCACACTGAGGCTCCTCAGTGCATCCCTACCCCCTGCCCTGCCTGCTGAGCAGTGCTGCCTCCAGGCTGGGAGGTGCTCTCACAGAGCCTTTGGCATCCCTGACCCCGCAGCAGGCACTGCCAATACAGGCTGGAGCCCTGGCACAGGACCTGGCAGCGCTGGAGCTGGCAGTGGATGCACAGGAGCCATCAGCTCGGGAGGCTGTGGAGCTGTCCCAGGCTCTGGCAGCCAGGCTGGGGCAGGAGCTGCAGAGGACTTGTAGCTTCCAGCAGGTAGCTGCTGCTTGGGGTGTCCCTGAGAATAAGTTCTGGGGACCTGCTGTTCCAGATGGAGCTGTGGGCATGCTGGGTGTGTCCCTCTCCTGTCCCCCAGGCAGGGCACAGTGGGGTGGGTGAGCCCCATGCCTGCTGCTCCAGCGACCAGAGGGACCATGCCCACACCCCCCTGGGTGTGGGAGACACCCCCCTGGGTCTTGGGAGACACTTTCCCTCCAACTCTTGGCTGTCCCAAGGAGGTCTCCTGCCAAGCCAGAGCAGGCTGGGACCCATATTTCCCTGCTGGGTGCAGCTCTTTGCCTCCTCCTCAGCCTCACTTCTCTCCCCTCCCCAGCTGCAGGACCGGGCTGGCTCTGCCCATGGCACTGCCACCCTGGCTGTCTCACATGGCAAAGCTGTGCTCTCCGACACAGAGTCCCTCCTGACCAGCCTAGAAGGTAAAAGGCACCAGGTAGAGCACCCCCAGCCACGGGGGCTTTCACCACACCAGCTCTGGGTGCCAAGAGGAGAAAGGGACAGTTTGGTGACAGCTGGGTTGTCCCCACAGGCATGAGGAAGGTGCTGGGCCATCGGAGGAGCCAGGCTGCCCTGAGCAGGAGGATGGCACTTGTACGGAACAGGGCCATGGTGGAGGCCCAGAGGAAGATTAAACAGGCAGAGAGGACACTGGGAAACTCCTTGTCCATCTCCACTGCAGCCCGGAGGGCAGCCAGAGAGGCTGAGCAAGTCTCGGGGGAGACCACCAAGGTCTGAGCAGAGGGATGTGGGGGGTGACCAGCAACACGCACCCAACCAGGGCTCCCTTGCATGTCCCCATGTGCCCCCCCACTTTGCAGAGGGCACAGGTTGTGCTGCAGCAGAGCAAACAGGGCCACAAGCACGCCCGCCAGCTGGCCACGCGTGCCAACGAGACCCAGCAGGAGCTCTCCCGGCAGCAGCGTGTGGCTGAGCAGCTCAGGAGCCACCTGGAAGAAGCCCACCAGGTAAGGCAGCTCCCCTCGGGTGGGCTGTGTCCCCCAGAGCCTGGGTGGGGCTTTGCCCACAGCCCAAAGCATGGGGAGCAACCCAACATTTGGGCTCCACTGCATGGGGAATGCCCCGAGTATGTTCCTGGGATCCCCTCCCCACTCCCACCCAGTGTCAGCAGTGGCACTGCTGTGGGTGTCTGTGTTGGAAGGTGGGGACAGAGGTGAGTGAGATGGCAAAAAGTCTCCAGCAAGCTCGGGGGTCGCTCGTCTCGGACATTGAGACCCTGAACAACCTCCTGAGCAGCCTAGGTGAGAGCTGGGTGGGAGCAGGGTGCAGGGTCCTGGGAAGGGTCAGGCTGGCAAGGCCTGGGGCTCTCCTGCCTGCTGGTGTTGGCTCTCCTGCCTGCTGGCCATCCAGGCCGAGCTGGGTGCCCTTTGGCTGAGGTCACTCTGGCTCCTAGCAAAGCCTCTGGAGGACTCATGCCCTGAGGACAGCCCTGGTGCAGGAGGAGCTGGGGCTTACTGAATGTGCATGCTCATGATCTCCCTTGGCATCTCCAGGAGGGGCAGGGCTGGGCCAAGGGCTCAGTACCCTTTTGAAGCTGAGGGGTGTGCTGGGCTGGGTTCTCTCCCTGTTGCTGGTTGGTTTTGCTCCAGCTCCTCTTGCTTTGATCCCCTGGGCATGCTGCTGGGCACGCCAGGACCCCTGTAGCCAGGAAGTTTTGCAAAGGGGTGGAAATCTTCACCCAGCAGAGAGCCAGAGCCAGAGGCCTGTTTGCTCCTCTGTGATCTCTGGGAAGCTGCATGGTGTCTCCATGCCCCACTGCACCTGCTCCCTGTAACTCACCTGATGCTAAGGGTCTGATTCCCTGGAGCACATCCAGCAGCTCTCCTGCCTGGCTTTCAGCCTCTCACCCATGCCCTCTCCCCTGCCCAGGGAAGCTGGAGCAGTCTGCTCAGGTGGAGGCAGTGCTGAGCACTGGGCAGCTGGAGCTGGCACGGCTATGGCAGCGCCTGGGCACTCCAGGAGCCCTGGCTGGGCAGCTCAGCCTGCTGCAGGAGGAAGCAGCGAGGCAGCAGGAGAAGATCCAGGAGGTTGAGAAGGACTTGGCTGAGATCAGGGCCGACAAGAAGAACCTGGAGGACATTTTGCAGAGCCTCCCCGAGGGCTGCTCCAAGTGGCAGTGAGGGATCCGTGGCTGCTGCCCCACCACCTCAGTGCAGAGGGAAAGCAGAGTGAAGGACACCCCATGCCCACCAGCACCAATCCCTCCTGTTGCTCCTCACGCTGGCCTCCATCCCATACCACCCCCTCAGGCCCTCATGCACACCAGTTCAGGCTCAGCATCCCAGCGCTGTGCAGTGTGACCACCAGCACCGTGCCCAGTGAGGCACAATCAGCTACTGAGGGCTGCTGCTGCACGGGAGATGGAGCTCACAGGGCTGGGCTCTGCCCACCCAGGGAAGGAACCACCACAGACCTCCTCTGCACCACCTCCTTCCATCCCTCCTCCCCACCACAGCACAGCGCAGAGGGGAGGGACAGCTCACCTAGCCTGTCACCCACCGAGGCTGTGGCCCCCGTGGGGCCCTCCTGCCCCAGGAGGAGATGGCAGAGGCCATCACACAGGTGCTGGAAGCTGGTCCTGCTGCATGGCACCTGGCAGTGCAGCACTCACCTGCTGTGGTCACAGAGGTGCAGAGGTGAGCCCTGGTGAACCAGGCTGGGCCAGGAGCTCAAGCAGGATGTGGAGCTTGCCTGCATCCTAGGGAAGGGAGCTCCCAGCAGGGAAAGCCAAACCCGGGCCAAGCAGGATCTCTGCTCCTGCTGCTCCCCTCCTCCAGGGCACTACAAGGTCATTGCTGCCCACGGCTCTGCTCTTCACGACCTGTCCCATAGCTTACTGGATATCACCAGCCCAGGTGGTGGTGGCAGTTCCAGGGGCTGGATGGCACAGCAGTGGAGTAGGCAAGGAGGTGGGGGAGATGACACTTGCAGTGGCATCATCCACAGCCTGGCAGCAGCACCCACACACCCTCCCCAATGGAGAGGAGCTGGCTGGCAGCACCAGGCTGGGCAGCTGGGAGCAGCTGGACAGGGCCAGCTCCTGCCAGTGTCACTCCCACTGGTGGCAGAGGTCGGTGGCTGCATGGCCTTTAAAGGAAAGGCATTTGCCTGCCACCCGTGCTCCCACGGGAGCCACGCAGGCAGCAGAGCCAGCTCCTTGCCCAGCCCACTCTGTGCTGTGACTCCAGGTAGCAGCTGAGGCCACTCCTGTAGGACCAGAAAGGAGTCCCCAGGCTGGAGCCCAAGGACCATCTTAAAGGAGCTCCCCTCTGGCTGCCCAATGCCAGCTCTGCAAGAGTCAAGCCCTGCAGCAGCAAGAGGGCACCAGAAGTCCCTTGCCCCCTCATGTCTCCAATCAACATTCAGCCCTCTGCTTTGTGCCCGCTGCTGCTGAAGATGTGGCTCATCCTCCCTGCTGCCCCTTGAACTCTGTTGGGTTTTTAGCTGGTGCCACCTGCCCAGAGCTGTAACCATTAAAAATTCCCAGGAGAACAGATCGCTGCCCACCCTGGAAAGCATGGCATGAGAGGGGTACATCCTGTACCCACCTTTGCTGCTTTCTCAAAGAGCAGGAGGAGCTGCACCCGGGGTGGGGTGAGATGGGGCTGGTTGTGGGGTGGTGTGGGGCAACTGTCTGACGCTTCCCACTAAAAACCACCTTAGCTGAGGCTTCTGCAACCAAGGTGTCCAGCTGAGGCTGCGGCAGGGAGGGGACTGGGCACACCCACCCGCTCTGGTCGGGGCACACGGCGGCATGCTCATGGCTGTCCTGTGGTCGGTGCCTTTCCGTGCTCCAGGGCATGCCCAGCACCAGTTTCCGTTGGCACAGCTCGGGGCGGCTCCCAAGCAGCCTCCCCAAACCCCTAACGGGAACCAGTGCTCGGTGCTGGAGCGAGGAGCGCAGAGACGAGGGGTGCAGGGGGTGCTCCTCCCCCGGATTCCCGAGGTGCTGGGTGCCAGGGCAGCTGCTCCCGCCCTGGGTCCTAGGGCATCCCCACGGTGATGGATGCATGGGAGCCTTCGCCCCGTGGTGGCTCCGGAGCTGACCCCCGAGATACGCGGCGGGTTAAAGGGAGCCTGTCCCTCCCCTTCCCGTCGGGGTCTCGGTCGCCGTTTGCCCCCGAACCCCCTCCTCCCGGTGCTCTCGACCTTGCCAAATCCTGCCGGGGGGCTGCAGCAGTTGCCCCACCCTCGGGAGGAGCAGCCCGGAGCGGGGCGGGCACCACCAGCTGCCCGCTGTGGGCGGCGGACCGGGCAGGGAAGGGGTTAAGGGTGGGGGCGGAGGGCTCAGCCCGGCCCGGCCCTACTTAAGGCGGCGGCGGGCACTGGAGGGGGTTCGGTGCGATGGCGGCTCCGCGCCGGCCGAGCGGCGGGGGGCTGCGGCGGGCCCCGCAGGACGGGCGGCTGGAGGAGATCAACAAGGTGGGGCTGGGGTCGGCACGGCGACAGTTCCCCTTCCACACCCCGGGAGAGAGCAGAGACTTCGCCGGGCGGAGGGCTCCGGGGAGACGGGATGGGGGGGATGGGGGCTGGGAGAAAGAGGGGAGAGGGCAGGGGCAGGTGGAACCGCACCCCCTGCCCTTTGCTTCTGTTCCGCCCGGAGGGAAATCGGCTGGAAGAGGCAGCTGGGGGCTCTGCAGGAGTGGGACTGCCCCCAGCCCTTCTGCGCGGAGAGAACTTTTGCTCCCCTCGTCCCGTCTGCGAGGAAGGGTTTTGACTCCTGACCCTCAGCAAGGAGCAATCTCTTGCCCCCCGGCCCTCTTGCAGGGTGAGGTGGCTCTGACCTCCGTCTTCCGAGTCGGGGTGGTTTGGCCACCTCGTCCTCTGCAGGAGAGTTTTGGCCTCTCTGTGCCTTTGCGCAGAGGCGAGGGGGGTTTGCCCCTGCCCCCTCTGCAGTAGGATTTGCTCTCCACCCCCCCACACAGCAGGGTTTGCTCCCCATCCTTTCCACTCGTGATCTTCCCACCACCCCCAGCACCCCACATCCTGGAAAGGTCCGAGAGGCCCCCTGTGTGCCGGGGGATGCTCAGTGCCCAGCTGCCGCCAAAGCCCCTTCGGGAACGTGCTCCAGGAAGAATAGGAACTATTGTTCTCCCCGAGGGCTTCCACCTCCCCTCTGCTGCATCGAGTGCTCTGATTCCTTCTGCCTGCAGCGAGGAGTTTCTGCTGCTCAGAAGAGCTGGCTCAGGCCTCTCTGCTTTCCAGTTGTGCCATGTGAGTGGGCTGCCCAGGGTGGTTGGATGTCCCACAACCCTTGGGCAGGGGGAATGGCAGCCCTAGGATTAGTGCAAAGTACACTGGGCTTGGTGCCTTTCGTGCTGGGGTCAGGCAAGGTCCTCTCCTGCAGCTCTGGGCTTGCCCTGTCCCTTGCTTGGCATGAGCTGTGGGGGCAGCTCCATTGGCATCCCTCCCAGCCAAGAGCAGTTCTGAGGGTGCAAAGAAGGTTTTAACCTTGAAATGATCAACAGTGAGATTTCTAGGGTCGTTTCTAGGTGAGGTTGGTGGCTGTGGCACCTTGGAGTTACAGGTGGCGAAGCCAAAGATCTGCAGAACATGAGAGCCTCAAAGATATGGTGGGCTTGTCTTGCCATGGAAAGTGCCAGTGTGTTCCTCCAGGCAGGGCTGAGCTTTGTGTAGGTCACTGGAGAGGGATTTTTGTCATCAGAAACCAGGAGGGGCTAGAAAATGAGTGGGAGAAGAGGTGGTGTGGTGTAGGGTGTAGAAAGAGGGCACCTGCCAAAAAGCAGCCTTTGGAACCTGCTGCTGGGAGGTAGGCACAACACACCCTGTGCCAAGGAGACCTGTAATGGGGTCCAATAGGACCCCTATGGCCAAGGTAGCATTGACCTTGGGTTGGGAAGGAAGGTGGAGTGTGGTGTAGCCATTGCTGCAGCTTCTGGGGACAGTGTTGCTGTGCCCTGGTGCTGGGGGTGCTTCCTCCTCCCACGCAGGGGACAGGCTCCTCTCTCTTCCCCTCACAGCCATCACTTTGGGCAGCCTTTGTCTGGGTGAAGCTTGGGTGACAAAAATAAACCAAGCTACACAACTTCCCTCTGAAGGAGGTAGCTGCCTGTGTTGCTCCTGGCTGCCTGCTGCCTTGGCTCAGCGCTGGCAGAGGGGGTTGCAGCAGCCAGAAGTGAGGCTGCAGACAGCACAGGTAGTGGCAGCCCACGGACGCTGAGCTCCTGTTGTGGCTCTGGGCAGCAAAGCTCATGCTGCTCAGCCTGCCCGTTCTGCCTGGCGGCTGGGGGGGATGTTTACTGTGAGCAGAGGCGCTGTGAAGCAGCTCACACTTCCCTCTGATATGTAAACCTGGGCCGATACCGTGGCTGGAGTCAGGGAGGAGGTTTCCCAAGCCCTAAAGAGCCTCAGGGCTGCAAACCCGGTAGAGTGCTCCCAATAAAACCAATCAGACCAAATTCCTCTCAGGCTTAATCTCATTGTCTCATCCTAGCATTTAGCTTCATCCCAGCCCTGTTTTCCTGGCTGGGTTCTACCCCAGAGCTCTCCAAGGGCTAAGGGTCTTTGGCAGCCTGCATCCTGAGTGCACATGTGCTGCAGGAGGACAGCTGAGTCCTGTGATTGAATTCCCTTTTCCAGCCTGCATCACTCCTCTGAGATGCCCTTTTGGGCATTCCTCTCTTCCTGGGGAATGGCAATCACATCCTTCAGCCTCATGCATCAAGGTGGCAAATTTAAGCCAGCACAGATTAACTTCAAACTAATTTTACCCTCTCGTATGCTGGGCTGCAGGAAGGAATTTGGCTTGTGGGAGAGCAGCTGCCTGCTGCTGACACAGGAGTAGTTAATAATTACTAGAATCATCTCCCAGGGCAAGCAGTGGGTTCCCCTACCCTGGACAGTTTTAAGACTCAGCTTGACAGACTACCTCATTTCAACTCCCCCATCACCTAGAAAGGCTGGACTGGGTGATCCTGGGGGTCCCTCCTAGCCTGGCATTCTGTGATTCTCCCATCCAGGGCAGGCAGGAGCATCCTTAGCCCCTTCCCAGCCCCAGCAGGTAGGATGGAGCATGGAGACAGCTCCACGAGAGCTTGACCTGCTGGTTGGAGCAGCCTCTTGGGGCAGGGAGGAAGGAGCTGGCTGTGCTCAGGCTGTGCTCAGGTTGGCTCGCAGGTAGCTGGACCTTGCGTGGCTGAGTTGATTGGCTTAGGAAGGTCTCTGTGCCCAGGAAAGGCTGCCGAGGGCAGGGGTGGGAGAGAGGCTTGGGGCTGCTTAAGCACTTCTTAAAAATAGAACGTGGGCCTGAAAATGGAAGCTGTAGCAAAGGGCTGGAGGAGGAACTTGAGGGCTGGGGCTGAGTCAGGGGCCCTGGGGACTGGATTCCAGTGCTATTGTGTGAGCCTTATCGCAGCCCCAGCCTGCCTGGGCACAGTGTGGAGGGGGAATGCCTTTGGAATGTGCTCCCCTCCTTGCTTCCTTTGGTCTAGAGCAGGGCTGTGATGCTGGTGGGCTGCCCAGTTCTGCCTCTCCAGTTCAAATGCTGGGTCCTAGGTGTGTGCAGTGTCACCCAGCTGCCAGGGGCTGCTGGACCCTTGGGCACACATCCCTCAGCTATCTTTTGGTCTTCCCAATGATTTGGGTGGGAAGGGACCTTTAAAGCTGGTCTAGCTCAACCCCTCTGGATTCAGCAGGGACAACTTCAACTAGAGCCAGTTGCTCAGAGCTCCATCCAACCTGACCTGGGATGGTTTCAGAGCTGGGACATCTTCCACCTCTCTGGGCAACCTGGGCCAGTGTCTCACTACTCTCAGTGTGGGGGAAAAAAAAAAAATCTTGGTCTAGTCCAAATCTTCTCTCTTATTTCTGTGCTGCTTCTTGCTTCAGGAGGAATGGTGCTGTGCTCTCACTTCTCCTGTCCTGCTGGGAGGTGCAAGCTGCCTGCTGCTTCTGCAGGGCAGGAATGAGGCTGTGACCTGGTGGCCAGGAGCTGCCCCGGCCCTGTTTTGGTTCTCAGTGATGTTTGGCAAGGTCCTTCTACAGAGGCTATTCAGGGGCAGTAGGTAACACCACTCTGGTGACTGCTGCTGCTGGCTCTCAAACCTGAATTGGGCTCTTTGTGTTGGGCTGGCAAATGATACCCCTGGGTAGAAATCACTGAGATAAATGAAATGGAGCTGGCAAAGGAGAGCAAAAGAGGGAACTGGGAACACTGCTTTTCACCACAACTCTCAACTCGAGCTGGTGTCCATGGTGATAAGGGAAGTTTGTGTCATGCTGCTTTAGTGGGTATGGTGTCTGGTGTCCCATCTGGAGTTTGTGAGATGGGAGGGGATGACAGCCACCCCTGTCCTGCGGGGCTTCCTGCAAAGCCTAAGTCCAGCTGCAGATAAAAGCTGCACTTAAATGGCAGTGAAGGTCTGAGGGATTCAGACTCCCTGAGCAGGCTCAGGTTCCACTGTCCCAGCAAGGACAGAGGGGGCAGCTCCAGGAGTGTGGGCTGGAGGCAGCTGGAATGTGTGCTGCAGGGTCAGGGTGGCAGGCAGTGGTCACACAGGAAAGGCTCAGGGCTGGCTGTGGCAGCAGGACCCAGGAATTGGAGCTGGCCCAGCAGCCAGCCTGGCACAGCTCATCACGCCTGGGGAGAGAGGAACATGGTCTGGAGGGCATTTGGGTTAAGGATGGCTGTGTGGGCCCCCTGCAGTCCTGGTGCCCAGGTGCCTGCACATGGGGCTTCTTGGGGGGCATGGCCTCGTCAGTCACAAGTGAAGCTGCCTCACTCTTCTGGTGACCCTGGGGGTCCCTTGGTAGCCTCCTCCTGCCTGCCTCCCGAGCGTGGAGACCAGCGGTGAGCAACGTGAGCAGCTCAGGCCTCTGTCTCTAGCCCTGGAGGGTTTCTGTGCTGGCCAGGCCGTGCAGGCAGTAGCTGTGCAGATGTTAATGATTTCTGCCCGGAGGAATTCGGAGTCGTTGCTGAGCGCAGATGGAGTCATTCAGCTGTGCTGTGCTGGCCGGAGCTGGGCGGTGCGGGAGGGCAGGGACGGGAGCAGGACCCTGCTGCCGCCAGCTCGAAGGGGGTGTTGCTGGCAGGGCAAAGTGGTGGAGCTGGCTCTGCAGGCTCTGTTCTCTCAGCTGCCTGAAGGGCTTCGAGGTGAGACTGGGGGCAAGCGCTTAGAAGTGACCCAGGATTTCCCCTCCAGCCTGAGCAGGGAAAACGGAGAGATGGTCTGAGAGTGGGAGCCTGCTCCTTCCCCCGGGGGCTTGTCCGCTGCTGGCTGCAGGACGTTCTGCAACCTTCACCTGCTCTGTTTGCCAAGCCTCTGGGTTTATCCAGGAGGTGGAAATCTGAGCTCAAAGTGCTTTTCTGCAAGGACTAAGAGCCCTTGCTGGGAGTAGGTGCTCGACCCATGTGCTGCACATGCTCAAGTGGAGATCTGAGGAGCTGAAGCCTGGGGGGGGCAAGAGGAGAGGCTCTGGTGCAGTCATTCCAGAGGCACATGGCTCCAGCCTGCCCTCAAGCTGCTGGTGGGACTGGATTTGTGTTTTTACTTCTCTCTTTCAGGAATTTCTCTGTGACCCAAAGTTCAGTGATGAAGAAGATCTGGAGGAGAAGTTGGCAGTGTTCAAAGGTGAGAAGTGGAGAATTTCCCTCTCCTTTCAGCCTGACTCTTTGCTCTGAACTGATTCTCCCCTCAGCACTTGGATCTTACCAGCCTGAGCTCCCCTGCCAAGTCCAAGTGACCAAGCTGGGATGGATGCTTCCCCCTTGCTTGTCGACCCTGTGAGGCTCCCTGGAGAGATGACTTTCCCACACTAGCCTTTGTGCTTCCCTGACTGGCAAGGCAGGGACAGGTCACCCTGCAGAGCCCCTGCCTGGAGGCTACAAAACCTGCTGCATGGGCAAGCCCCCGGGGAGCAGCCAAGGAGGATGGACAGGGCAGCTGTAAAATGGATGGTGAGCAGGAGGATGACTTCCCACACAGCAGAGGTCTCAGCTTCTTCCTGAAAGATCTGGGGACTTCCTGTCCCCAAAGGTTTCTTCACTCTGATGTGGTCCTCCCCAACCCCCTCTGCACTGGAGGCAGCAGCAGTAGGATGTTGCTAGTGCTGGCTAGAGCCTAACTGCAGTGGCTCAGGTTTGGGCCATTTGCTGGGATGGAGGATAGGGAAACAGCTCAAAAGCTGTGGGGCTTGTCCCCAGAGTGCTTACAGGACAAGACTGGGCAGGGCTGCTTCTTTCCAAGCAAAGGCTGAAGGCTTCTGTGCCACAATGCCCTCCAGATCTGTCCTCAGCCTGGCTCTAACCAAGTCAGACCTGACCTTGCTTCCCTTGCAGGCATTGCTGGCTTTGTCCCTTTGAATTCTGGTTTTGCAGCCCAGCCTGGACAAAGCTGCCTGGGACAGTTCTGTGATCCCTTACCCTGCTGGGCACAGAGGAGCTCCTGTGCCCCCCCACCTTGGGCTTTTCTTCTGCTGCCTTTTGTACAGCTTTGGCTTTTGGCTGCAGCTCCAAATTGTTTTTTCCCATCACAATTGAGGCTCTTCAAACATTGCAACTGGAGGTCACAGGCACAGAATTCCCCTGTAAGGAGAGCCTTTGGCATCTCCTCCTGCTGCCTCGTGAGTTTGCCTCCCTATGCTGGCCCTGCTCTCCAACGCCTCCCCCAACAATCAGCTCATTGTGTGATGATGGGGGGGGAAGCATTTTCTTCTCTGCCCTCCTCCCCAGCCCGGGGAGCCCCTGGGCAGTGTTTGTCTAAATGCATTTTTGAGGGGAGGGCTCAGACTTGGTTTTGCCTCACCAAGTCCCTGCAGCTGGGCTGGGAGGGAAAGCAGAATAGAATCCTAGAATGGTGAGGTTGGAAGGGACCTCAAAGCTCATCCAGTTCCAACCCCCTGCCACAGGTGTAGGTCACTCAAGGCCTTGTCCAACCTGGCCTTGAACACCTCCAGGGCAGTTGTGGAGGACAGAAGACCTCCAGGGAGGTTGTGGAGCACAGAATCACCCAATGTGATCAAAGATCAGGTTGGGTGATTCTGTGCTCCACAACCTCCCTGAGCAACCTGTGCCAGTGTCTCACCACCCTCACTGCAAACAACTTCCTCCTAACATCCACTTTCAATCTCCCCTCTGCCACTTCAAACCCATTCCCCTTGTCCTGGCATTCCAAGCCCTTGTCAATAGTCCCTCCCCAGCCTTCCTGTAGCCCCCTTCAAATCCTGGAAGGCCACTCCAAGCTCTCCTGGAAGCCTTCTTCTCTGCAGGCTGCAGAGCCCCAACTCTCTCAGCCTGTCCTCAGAGCAGAGCTGCTGCAGCCCTCTCAGCATCTTTGTGGCCTACTCTGGACCCACTCCACTCCCAATGTCTTTCCTGTGTGAGGTGTGAGGCTGTCTCTGTTCTCAGTGCTTTTGGCTGGCTCTCAGCTCAGAAGAAAAGACAACATGAGCTGGGCAGGGGCTGGGCTGTGCCCCTGGGCACATGTTGGGCTGCCTGACCCCTGCCCAGGGAGGTGGCAGTTCATTTGAGCAAGGTCACCATGGTGGGGCAGAGTGAGAAGAGGCAGTTCCACATCAAGCATGGCTTTGGCCCCAAAGCACAGGTGTGACAGCTCCAATCTCATCTAGAATCAGTTGTTTGATGCTTGAAGGGAGACATTTATTCCTGCCTGCTGCATGAGCAGGTTTGGTCTGCACATGGCATTCCCATAGGTCTGTCCTGGCAGCTCATGACAGCAGTAATCCACCAGCTGAGACCCTGGTGAAGGCATGCCAGCCACTCTGCCTCCTGCCATCAGGAGTTAGTTATCCCAGGCCTGCCCCTCAGCCCTGGGAAGGCTCTGATCTGTGAAATACTCCCTTTGGCTCCTTAAATTAGCCTGCCACTTCTCTGTCCACACTCACCTGCTTGCTGCTGTCCCTGGAGCAGGGGGGGAGGTCTCTTCCCTCTGGGGAAAGGAGCAGCCTGGGAGCTCTGGCTTGAGTCCTCCAAGGCTGCTCTGGGGAGTGCTGACTGCAGGGCAAGTGGAGGCTTCTCCAGCTCGGGGGGCTGGATGGTGGCAGCAGGCATCTTGCTCATCTCATTTATCAGAGCTGAGCTGCTGGGGGGCCCCTGCAGTGCTAGGAGCTGTGCTGTCTGTCAGACAAATCCCTGCCTGAAGAGCTTAAAGTCTAAATGAGGAACAGCCAGCAGGGGAGGAGGGGTAGGAACCACACAGGTGTGCCAGTCAGAGGGGCATGAGCAGCGCAGGACTGCAATCCTCATTTCTGTAACTGAGATCCATGTGGAAGTGCCCAGCTCTGTCCTGCACAGCCAACCAGACCTTGAGCAGGCTCTGCCTTGCCCTGCAGGTGCTGGAGCTGCCCAGTTCAGCAATGCCTGGCAGCAGGCTGGGAGGGCAAACAACTGGCTGCAGTGTGACTGCTCCTAGGCATGTTCTTGGCTTTGCCCTCTTGATGTGGACCTTGAGCTTATCTCCTGGCAGGTGCTGTTCTGGGAGCACAGCACAGCGTTGGGAGGGCTGCAGAGCCTGTCCCTTGCTATTGCAGGCAACTACATCATCTAATCACCCTCCTAATCCTATCAAGCTTCATCTTGGAAGTGCTCAGGGTTTTGTTTTCCTTGCTACTCCTTCTGGGAGGCTGTTCCAGAGCTTTGTTTTTCTGGCTGGCAGCCCTTTAGGGCTCTCCATGGCTAGCTGATCCCTTGTTCTCATGCCAGTGTTTTCCTTCAGCTTAAATGAAAAGCAGCCACAATTAAAGAGCACTTTAACTCTAGAGCCCTGGAGCTGAGATGAGGTTGCTAAAGCCAGGACTTGAGATGTTCTCCCTCTCTGACCTGTTTGCACTCAGCACTGTATCAGTCTTATCCCCATGGCCTTTGTCTCACTGCCCTGAGCAGGCAGCCCTGCTCTGGAGCCCTGCTAACCTGCCTCTGTCTCTTGCAGAGAAGTACATGGAGTTTGACCTGAACAACCAAGGAGAGATTGGTGAGTGACCCAGGGAGAGCAACAGGCTGCTGAGGTGGTGTCTGCTGCTCCAGCCATCTGCTGCTTCCCCCTGCACTGGCATTGCTGAGGAGGAAAGCTGGGGGCTTCTCCTGTGCCCAGCCCCCCTGGGATCCTGGTGCCCAGCCAGGGCCTTCCTTGCTTCACCAGCCCCTGACTCTCAGCTTCCTCAGGCTCTTCTCACCTCCTGCAAGATTTAAGCTGCTCTTAGTCTTGTTCTCTTCCTAACTTTCTGCTTAGCTCCTTCTCTTCTTTCTGCTCTAAATGCCTTTTTTCCCCCCTTCTAACACCCCCTTTTGCCTCCTCTGAGGCCACTTTCTCAATCTCCAGCATCTCCAGAGGGCTTGGACAGTCCCGAGTTTTGCCTGGCTTGAGGCAGCAGCTGTATACAGCCACGAGCACTTAGACCAGGGAAGCTTTTTGCTTTGCTGAGAGCAGGGTGGAGGGAAGCAGAGGGCTTGGCTGTGAGTCTGGCTGAGCTAGTTTGGGCCCAGCAAGCCCCAGTTAGGTAAGGATCCAACCGCCTGCAGCTGTCACTGAAGTGCAACTGCACTCTGCTGTGCCCTTCCAGCAGGCTGCTGCCTCCCTCCCCTCCTCCACCAGCCCTGGAGATGAAGTAAAGCCTGTGGGGAAGCTGGAGGAGGCCTGACTCAGGGCTGCTCTGATGTTTCCTGGAGGGAAGGGGCCACAGCAGGTGACAGCAATGGAAGGAAATGGCCTGTGGTGATGGGCAGGGGCACCCCTCCTCACAGCCTCTTTGTCTGCAGCTTTAACCCTGGTGTGGCTTCCCTCCTGCCCAGCCTTGTGACTCCTAGCACCATGCTCTGGGCTGGTCAACAGTGTCCCCATGTCACTGGAACACTCAGAGCTGTCCCTCGTGGGTGGGTGTGTGGAGCTGCACTCATGGGCAGTGGTGCTCTGTACTGGGCAGTACCTCACTGGGCTATACTGGAAGGTTTCTGGCTTTCACCAACAGCTTAATGCCACCAGCCCCAGGGTCCCCGGGTCTGAGGTCACCTCTCAACAGCACCAATTGCCTTGCTCTTGCAGACCTGATGTCTGTCAAAAGGATGATGGAGAAGATGGGAGCTCCAAAGACCCACCTGGAGCTGAAGAAGATGATCTCTGAGGTGACTGGAGGGGTCAGTGAGACCATCTCCTACCAGGACTTCGTCAATGTGATGCTGGGGAAACGCTCTGCTGTGCTCAAACTGTGAGTGCCCAGGGCAGGGAGAGGCAGGAGGTGTTTGGTGTCTGTGGAGGGCAGATGGGGACCCTTGTGAAGGGGGAGTTTGCAGGAAGACAGAATCACAGCCACACCCAGGCTGGCACAGCCCCTCAGGATCACCAAGTCCAGCCTAGAGCCCTACTCTGCAAGATTCACCTTAAACCATAGCCCCAAGCACCACATCCAAACCACCCTTAGACACATCCAGGGTAGGTGATTCCACTGGGCAGCTCCCTGGGCAGCTCATTCCAGTCCCTGACCACTCTCTCCCTGGAAATCTTTTTCCTAATGTCCAATCTAAACCTCCCCAGCCTCAGCTTGAGGCCATTCCCCCTTGTTCTGTCTCCAGCTGCCTGTGAGAAGAGCCCAGCAGCAGCCTCACCACAATCTCCCTTCAGGTAGAGACATGAGGGTGTAGCAGCCCATGCCTGGGCTGAGCTGTGGCCAGTGCTGGCAGTGGCACTGCCTGCTGTGTGTTGGCACAAGGCTTCCTCCAACATGATCCATGTGGAGTGGTTCTTGCCCCTCCCAAGGGTATGCAGGCACTGCACTGGCACTTCTGCCCACCTCTTCCCCTGGGCTCCAGGCACCCAGCACTGGCACTTCTGCCCATCTCTTCCCCTGGGCTCCTGCTGGCTTTGAGGGCAAGAGGCTTCCACTGTGAATGGTGGCAGGACTGGAGTGCTGAGTGGTCCTGCCAACAGCAGCAGTGCTGGCTCCTGTTTCCCACAGGATGCTCCCTCCCTGCCTGGCAACAGGAGAGACAGGCAGTGGCTGGAGAGAGGACACATGCTGCAAACAGCTGTCTGGTGCCTGGAGAGGCTTTCTGCAGTGCAGGCTGCCAGCACCAGCCTCCCACGGCCCCCTCTGCTCTCCCAACAGGGCTCTGAAAGTCCTGCTCTAACAAATGGCTTCCCAACACTTGCTTGGCTCCATCTGCACTCCACTGAAGCTTGGCTTTGCCTTTCCCAGCCGCAGAGCTGGGCCTGCTCTGTGCCTGGAACCAGTGTGAATAGGAGCTGCTGCTCTCCATCCTCCTTGCCCCTTCTGAGGGCAGCTTTAGAATCCCAGCCAGCTCTCAAGGCAGGGTGGGAGGAAGGATCCTGCTCCCAGCTCTCACCAGCAGCCCAGTGCCTGCTTGCTGGTGATGAGCCTGTCTCCACTGAGTGCCCTGTGTCTCTTCCAAGTGCTCCCAGACTTCTGACACCCCTGCTGCTCCTTTCTGCACAGCTGCAGACTGAGCCTGCAGCCTGTCCCTTTTCTTCCAACCTTCCTTCCAGCTGCAGCAGCTCTCACAGATGGGTCCCTCCCTTTGCTAGCAGACACCCCAGTGCCTGCTGGACTCTTGCAGCAGGAGCAGAGATGTAAACCTCACACCCTGAGCAGCACAGCCCTTTGCTCTGGCGTGGCAGGCAGCATTCCCTGCATGGCTGCAGTCCCTGGGGAGGAAGAACCTGCTAGAGGCTGCAAAATGCTTGGGATTCTTCTAGGCAGTGCCTTGCTCCTCTGCCCTAGCTCTGGCTGCTGTTGCTTGCATGCTGCTGGCTTTGGAATGCTGTGCACAAGGTGGGCCAGGGGCACTCTGCTTGGCCTGCAGCCTGTGCCCACAGGGTTGGGAAGTGCTAATCCTCTGGGCTCAGGCAGGAAAAGCAACAGAGGCTTTGGGAACCAGCTCCTGTAAGCTGCTGGGGAAGCAGAGCTGCCTGCCAGGCTGGCAGCACTGCCCTCTGATGGCTTTCTCTCTGCTAATTATGGGATGCCCTTTGCATAGGAGGCAGATGCTATTTTTCAGCAGGTAAGCTAAGGCAGTGCTTAGGCAGGGAAGATTTGGCAGCGGTGGCCAAAGATGCTTCCTGCTCTTTCTCACTGGTGTTCTCTGCTGTGTTTTGCAGGGTGATGATGTTTGAAGGCAAAGCCAACGAAAACAACCCAAAACCTTCTGGTCCACCTCCAGAGAGAGACATCTCCAGCCTGCCTTGAGGGGGACAGGCTGAGCCACTGGCACGGTTTGCTTTGCTGGTCTGTAACGGAGGTTTCCTGTGCTTTGTTACTCTTTACTGTGGACAGTCTCAGTTCTCAACTAACCTGCCTTAGAGGAACACCAAGGGAAGCTGGAGCCCCCCAGCTCGTGTCTGTCTGCTGCATCCCTTAGCTGACTTCATTTGTTAGGCAGAAGCTGTAGCACCAATTGTGATGAGACCCCCAAAAAGTAGCCCTGTGATCCTGCTCTTTCCTCTGCCTCTCCTGCATTTCCCAGGCCAGGAGCTACTTTCCTGCCAGCAGATGGGCTGGGAGCTGTGCCTGTCACAACAGGCTCTTAGAGGACCTTGCTACCAGCCATTGAGTGTTACTATGGCAAAGCCCCTGACAGCAGCTGCCTGGGTGCACACAACCAAGTGCCTTCTCTGCTCTGTCCTGCACTCCTGACTCTGAACTAGTTCTTCCTCTCCTGAGCTCACCAAAACACCAGTTGGGCTCCCAGCTCTGTGGCCTCCATGTGTGCTAGGTGAGCTGGTGCACGGGCAGGGAGCTCTGCCTGCAGGAGCTGAGTGTGGAGCTGGACATGGCTGTCTGCAGGGACAGCTCTGGCTGCTCCCTGGGGGCATCCTGCAGACAGACCTTGGTGGGTCCAACACCATCCTCTGCAAGTGAGGATGGCTAAAGCCATCTTAGGTGGTTAAAGCCACCTTAGGGCCCCCCTTCCTGATAGGTCTCTACCGGGATCCAGTGAGGAGCATCACCTCTGAACAGTTCTGTTCAGCAGATTAGACCTCTGTAGGGCCTCTGGGGACAGCTCCGTTAGCCAGGACCCCCTCAGGGCTTCCAGAAGAACCCCATAGGGCTGCATCTGTCCATTGACTGCAGAAATTAGCCTGCTGTGATGCCTCTGCAGCCCCTTGGGAAGGCCTAGGAGATGTTAAACCTTCAGCTGAAGGGGAGTTGGGTGACTAAACTGTATGCCCTGCCAGAGCAGCTTGCAGAGGGTCTGTCCTCAGGCAGCTGCTCTGTCCCTCTGAGTTCTGCAGCCCTCCTGGTGTGTTCCAGCATGGTCCTCTGAGGCTGTTGAGGTTTCCCCGATGGAGAAGCCCTCAGGTCTGCAACATGAGACTGGCTCTAAGTGTGGGTGTGAGCTGGGATCCAACGGCAGCCAGAGCTGTGCTAGCCATACTCTTACTGTGGTGATTCTTGCTCCACACACAACTTCTGGAATCCAGATGTTTGCTCTTTGCCCCTTCCCCCTGCTCTCTTCTTAAATGTTCTTGACAGCTTTTAACTTTTTTTTTTTTTTAAATCATGGTTTAATAAGTTTTAAAAGGAGATACAGATGATTAACTCCACTGGTTGTTCCTGCCAAAGGCTGCACTTCTAAATAACAAAAACAGAAACATTCTCACTACTGTTTGCATGAAAACCAAAACTGCAATGGAGAGAGGAAAAAAAAAAAAGCTAAGCAGCAGCAGTCTGCTTTCAGGACTGAAAATAAACCTTCTGAAGCTGCACCATGTGTCTGTGTGTTCAGCTGAGCCCCTCTGAAGCTCCATCCAGAGGATTGGTTGCAGATTAAGTGAGCTGGTTTCTGAGTCTGTTAATGTAAACCCTTAAATAGATCCTAGAGGTAGGCTTGGGCTGTCTTGGTCTGATCTTCATCTGACTGAACGCTGCGGGGTGTGTGCTAGGAACTGCAGAGGTCACCCAAAAGCTCTTTTTTCTGACTTGCCTGGAAGGAAGCAGGTGGTGGTGCTTCTTTTAAGGAAGAACTTGTTTATCAAGAGCAGACACTTGTAATCCTGCTCTTGAAAAAGGTTTTTTTTTTTTTTCCCAGCCCTTACCCCTCCCCATCCTCTCAGCTCTTGAGGCAATTGCCTGAGGTTCTTGTCTGATTTATCAAAATGGAGAGCAGGCTTCCTGGGGGAATGGCTGGCTACACGTTTTCCATGTGTTCCTCAAAAGGACAGAGTTTCCCTTAGATCAGAGCCCCAGGTCTGCCTTCTGCTGCCTCTTAGGCCCTGGGGATGCACCTGCTTTGCTGGGCTGTGTGTCAGAGCCCTCCTTCAGTCAGGAAACAAAGGGAGTGTATTACACAGGGGAAATTCGGATGTGGTTTGCCACAGTTCAGGTCACTGCCCAAGGCCATCTCTGCTTTTGTTTCTATGGAAGAATCTTTCTCCTTCCAGTCCTGGAGAAGGGCAGCAGGAGCTGCTCCAGCCGCAGGCAGCCCCTGGCAGCAAGTCCTTGCCCCGCAGGGCTCAGTGCCAAGGTGGTGCAGCTCCTCTGCCGGCGCCCATGCGGGCTGAGCGCTTCGGCTTGGGGCGGGGGGGAGCAAACGCACTCAGGTCCTGCCGTGACTGGCAAAACACCTCCTGCTCCCGCGGGGCCCGGAGCACGGCAGAGCCATCCCTGCTCTCACAGCTGCCGTTTTCCCGGCTCAGACACACGGAACGGGAAGCTCGCAGGGACCTGCCCCTGCGCTCCCACTGCAGCCCAGGCGCAGGGACTGGGGCTTGGAGCTGCAGCGGCGCCGGAGCTCTGCTGAGGAAAAAGCACCGAAATCCCCTCCCAAAGGCTGCTGAACCAGGCGGAACAGCTGCCCGCGGGCCTCTGCCGCTGGCAGAAATCACAGAACCATAGAATAGAATCTCAGAATCACCCAGGTTGGAAGAGAGCTCCAAGCTCACCCAGCAGCCCAACCTATCCCCCAGCCCTTGCCAACCAACCAGACCATGGCACTAAGTGCCCCATCCAGGCTTGGCTTGAACATCTCCAGGGATGGGCACTGCACCACCTCCCTGGGCAGCCCATCCCAATGCCAATCTCTCTCTCTCTGTCAAGAACTTCTTCCTAACATCCAGCCTAGACCTCCCTTGGCACAGCTTGAGGCTGTGTCCCCTGTTCTGTCCCTGGGTGCCTGGCAGCAGAGCCCAACCCCAGCTGGCTACAACCTCCCTTCAGGGAGCTGCAGAGAGCAATGAGCTCTGCCCTGAGCCTCCTCTTGTGCAGGCTGCACACCCCCAGCTCCCTCAGCCTCTCCTCACAGGGCTGTGCTCCAGGCCCCTCCCCAGCCTTGCTGCCCTTCTCTGGGCACCTTCCAGCACCTCAACATCTCTCTTGAATGGAGGGGCCCAGAACTGGACACAGCACTCAAGGTGTGGCCTGAGCAGTGCTGAGCACAGGGGCAGAAGAACCTCCCTGCTCCTGCTGGCCACACTGCTCCTGCTCCAGGCCAGGATGCCATTGGCTCTGCTGCCCACTTGGGCACACTGCTGGCTCCTGTTCAGCTGCTCTCTACCATCACCCCCAGGTCCCTCTCTGCCTGGCTGCTCTCCAGCCACTCTGTCCCCAGCCTGTAGCACTGCTCGGGGTTGTTATGGCCAAAGTGTAGAACCCTGCACTTAGCCTTGTTCAATCTCATCCCATTGGGCTCTGCCCACCCATCCAGCCTGCCCAGGTCTGCAGGGCCTGCAGGGCCCTCCTGCCCTCCAACAGCTCCATACCTGCTCCTAACTTGGTCTCATCTGCAAACTCACTGCTGCTGGACTCAATCCCCTGGTCCAGATCATCAATAAAGATGTTGAACAGGACTGTGCCCAGCACTGATCCCTGGGGCACACCACTGGTGACAGCTGCCAGCTGGATATGGCATCATTCACCACCACTCTCTGGGCCCGGGCTCGGGCCCAGCCCCAGCAGTTAGGGCCATGCAGGCTGGAGAGAAGGCTCCCAGGTGGCCTTATTGTGGCCTTTTATTATCTGAAGGGGGCTACAGGAAAGCTGGAGAGGGACTTCTTAGGCTGTCAGGTAGGGATAGGACTGGGGGGAATGGAGCAAAGCTGGCAATGGGGAGAGTCAGACTGGATGTTAGGAAGAAGTTGTTCAGCATGAGAGTGGTGAGAGCCTGGCAGGGGTTGCCCAGGGAGGTGGTGGAAGCCTCATTCCTGGAGGTGTTTAAGGCCAGGCTGGATGAGGCTGTGGCCAGCCTGATCTAGTGTGAGGTGTCCCTGCCCTCACAGGCAGGGGGGTTGGGACTGGATGCTCCTTGGGGTCCCTTCCAGCCCTGCCTGATTCTATGATGCTATAATTCTATAGAACCTCCATGATCAGACTAGAGCTCCTCGGGTCCTCTAAGGGCAGCCCCATGGGGCCGGATCCCTTGGTGGCCGCCAGAAGAACCCCCTGGGGCTGGATTCCCTGAGGGCCTCCAACAGAACCCCACAGGGCTGGGCCCCGACAGCCTTCGAGGGCTGCCCACGGGGCTGGGTGCTCTCAGGGCAGGGAGGGTGCCGCGGGCGCGGCCTGCAGCACTCACCGCACCCACCCTGTCAGGCCCCAGCTCCGAAAACAAGTTAAAAAGGTTTATTGGCGCAGCCCTCGCTCCTGCCGGAGGACTGCTGCTGGACGACTCACGCCTCCGCCGACCGGCGAGAGCTGAGGCCAGAGCGGCCCCGCCGGAAGCGGAAGTGAGCTCCGTGGCGGGCGCGCGGGGGTTTCCCGGCTGTGCTGAGGGCTGCAGGGACCGCGGGCCTCGCGAGTGCTGCTGCCGCCGCCATGGGGGACGACATGGACGTGATCCCCGAGCGGGAGATGAAGGTGAGGGGCGGAGGAGGAGCCGGCGAGCTGCGAGCCGGCTGGCGGTGGCGGGTGGCTCGGCTAGGGCGGGAGCTGACCCGCGGTAGGACTCCGGCCCCGGGTGGGGGGTAACAGGCCGGAGAGGTGGGGGCCGACCTGGGCCCTGGGGACAGCGGGGCTTGGGAAGGGCTTGGTTTGGACTGTGAGGGGTCGTTGACAACGGCAGGGACTCGGCTTGGGCCGTGGGGCTGACAGGCTGGCGGAGGTGGTGGTAATTGCTCGGGTCAAGCCGGGGCCGTTTTGAGGCGTCCTTGGGGGGTTTGTGAAGCATTTGAGGAGCTTTCAGCGTAGTCGGGTCCAAGTCCGTAGAGTGGAAGAGGAAGGGGCAGGCGTGGCTCGTGGTAGAGGGAAGGTCTTGAAGGAGGAAAGGCAGAACGTGAGAGTTGGGAGGAACTTTAATCTGGGAAAGGAGTGACGAGTTTCTAAATCCTGCCAGCATGCTTGTGCTTTGGGGAACAACTTTGTATCTCTGCTTTGTTCCTTTCTCTTTCTCTTCTGCATACATTGGCTGCTTTCAGTGTGTTTCTGAGAGGATTAGATGTCCTGGACAGATTCAACTGTTAGGTTTTATGAGCATGGGCACTGGAAAGAACTGAGATTCAGCCAGTGGAAAAAATGTGTTGTGATGTCAGGATTTCTTGGATGAGCCAGAAGGTGAAATGGGACGGGATGGCCAGTGGCAGTGTGGGTGTGGACTCTGCCTTGGCAGGTGTTGAGCAGCTCAGGTGAAGAGAGAGCTCTCTTGCTCTTGGGGAAGCTGAAGTGAACTGTTGCTGTTTGCCAGCATGGGTACAACCACTTCCCAACTCTCTCACCACAGGACTTTCAGTTCAGAGCACTGAAGAAGGTTCGCATCTTCAACGCTCCAGACGATCTCCCCAAGGAGCGCTCCAGCCTCCTTGCAGTGTCTAACAAGTATGGGCTGGTCTTTGCTGCTGGAGGAACCAGCCTGCAGATCTTCCACACCAGGAACCTCCTCATGCAGAACCAGCTGGGAGAAGATCCCAATACAATCGGTAAGCACTGTGGCTCTCCTGGTCTTTGCAGAGATGGCTTTAGACAGGCTTTTGTGAGAGCTCTTGGTTCTGGTACAGGCCTTGTGCACTTGAGATTGCTGTGTTTGCTTGGGTGAGAAGGCAGGAACAATGTTTGCTGCTGAAATGAAGTGCAGCTGTTGGGAACACATCACCAGGATGCTCTGTGCTAGCTCCTGTCCGAGTGTCACTCAAGCTTGGTCGCCTGTGCTCAGTGCTGTAGGTAGAGTCAATCACACTTACTGACCAAAATCAGTCAGTGAGGTTGATCTTTCCTACCTGAATGTCCCCCTTCCCTCACAGCCACATGTGTTGGTGATCAGACTTGGAGCTGTGAACCTGCGCATTCATCAGGGAGTGTGAGTGGAGGGAGAGAGTTCTCACCCTGAGTTATCCACTCTGCCTGAAGAAGTATCCTGTGAGAGACGAAGCAATCACTCTTCTACCACCAAAGTGCAAGATGTTTTTTGGCCCTGTCTTGTCCTTAGTAGCTGTTACCACTCAAGCTATTCATGCACAGACATAAGGAAAAGAAAAATCCACCCATGTATTTTTCCTCCAGGTTACTGGGAAAGGAAAGTGGAATTTTCTGATCATAGGAATCAGACAGCTCTTGAGACTGTGGTGGTAGAGGAGAGGAGTTTGTTCTCACTCAGGTTTTCTGCATTAGCTTTGACAGCTGCTGTGAATCCTGGACACAGAGAATTGTTTGGCTTGGAAGAGACCTCTAAGATCATTGAGTCCAACCTTCAACCCAGCACCACCATGGCCATTAAACCATGTCCCCAAGTGCCATGGGCACACCTTCCTTTAACACCTCTGGAGATAGAGACTCCACCACCTCCCTGGGCAGCCTGTACCAATCCCTGACCACTCTTGCAGCAAAGAAATTGTTCCTGGTATCCCAATACTACAATTGGTGATGTTTGCATCAACTCACTCTAAGAGAGGTGCTTTACAAGAACACTTGTTGCTGTTTCTATTTGTCCCCTTCATTCCATCTTCCTTTCCTTTTTGTGTTTCAAGTGGAGAATGTTCAGAGCACCTCAGTCTCCCTGAAATTCCCTGTGCAGCACCTGGCTCTGAGCTGTGACAACCTCACCCTGTCTGTCTGCATGATGTCTGCTGAGATCGGGTCCTTCATTGGCTTCTTTGATGTCCGCACCTTCTTAAACCAGGTACAGCACAGGCAGAGGGGGGCTGGCTTTGTGTGTGGCTTTGCTCAGCATGCAGCAGGAGGAGAGGCATAGCCTGGGGAGGATTTTCCACCTCTTTGTGGGAGATGTGTGAGAGAGAGAGCATAAGAAGGATGTTGAACTGTTGGAGTGGGTCCAGAGGAGGCGGTGAAGATGATCAAAGGGCTGGAGAACCTCCCCTGTGGGGACAGGCTGGGAGAGTTGGGGCTGTTCAGCCTGGAGAAGAGAAGACTCCAGGGAGGCCTTAGAGCAGCCTTCCAATGCCTGAAGTGGGCTACAAGAAAGCTGGGAAGGGACATTTGACAAGGACCTGGAGTGCTAGGATGAAGAGCAAGGAGGCTTTAAGCTTCAGAAGGCAAAATATAGACAAGATTAGAAAGAAATTCTTTACAGTGAGGGTGGGGAAAGACTGGAACAGGTTGCCCAGGGAGGTCATGGATGCCCCCTGCCTGGAAGTGCTCAAGGGTGGATGAGGCCTTGAGCAACCTGCACTACTGAGGGTGTTCCTGCCTATAGCAGGGAGTTGGAACTGGATGAGCTTTGGGGTCCCTTCCAAGCCAACCCATTCTGTGCTAGGATTCTGTCATAGCTGTTTCTCTGGGAGGAGATTTGTTACAACCTTCACAAAAAAGAAGGCTTTAAGCTCCTGGAAGCTCAGGAAATGTGTTGCACCGCAGCTGCTCTTCCCCAGCTGATGGAGAAGCTGCATCTCCTGAGTCATTCCACTCTGCCTGCCTGTGGTTTGTGCTGTCCCAGGCCAGACTGTCATTTCCAAGGAGTCATCACCTGTTGTGTTTTGAGCTGTGTGACTCCCTGATTAACTCCAAGTTCATGATTATTTTATTTTTCAGGGGAAAAAAAAAGCAATTTTAATTTACTGCTCTTGATTTTTTTGGGGCCTTTTAACTCCAGTTCCTCAGTGCTAATGAAATTCAATTTTTCTTTTCTTTTTTTTTTTTTTTTGTTGCTTAGTGTGTTGGAGCCCAAAGGGAAAACAGCTTGCAGTGGGGNTCAAAGGGCTGGAGAACCTCCCCTGTGGGGACAGGCTGGGAGAGTTGGGGCTGTTCAGCCTGGAGAAGAGAAGACTCCAGGGAGGCCTTAGAGCAGCCTTCCAATGCCTGAAGTGGGCTACAAGAAAGCTGGGAAGGGACATTTGACAAGGACCTGGAGTGCTAGGATGAAGAGCAAGGAGGCTTTAAGCTTCAGAAGGCAAAATATAGACAAGATTAGAAAGAAATTCTTTACAGTGAGGGTGGGGAAAGACTGGAACAGGTTGCCCAGGGAGGTCATGGATGCCCCCTGCCTGGAAGTGCTCAAGGGTGGATGAGGCCTTGAGCAACCTGCACTACTGAGGGTGTTCCTGCCTATAGCAGGGAGTTGGAACTGGATGATCTTTAAGGCCTCTTCCAACCTAACCCATTCTGTGATTCTCTGTAAAGGAGCTATTCAGCAAACTCAAACTCTGTTTCATGTCGTTATTACTTGTTAATTTCTAGGAAGGTCTGAAGTGCCTTGGGTCAGGACTTGGGGAGCAGTGGGGTTTGTGCTCAGCTCTGACTGTCTCCATGCATTTCTTTCCTAAAAGGCAAAGCAGCAGAAACGTGCATTTGCTTACCACAAGCTGGCCAAGGACTCAGGAAGTGCAGCCGTGGTCAATGACCTGAAGTGGAACCCTGCCAGCCCCACCATGGTGGCCATCTGCCTGTCTGATGGCAGCATCTCTGTCCTGCAGGTCACAGACTCTGTCAAGGTGTATGCCACCCTGCCTGCCTCTGTTGCTGTGACTTCTGGTGAGTGGCAGCCTTGGGTGGGTGCAGAATGTTGGACACTGAAGTGTAGAAGCAGACTGCTGGAGAGCAGCCTTGAGGAGAAGGACTTGGGGGTGCTGGTTGAGGAGAAGCTCAGTGTGAGCTGGCAGTGTGCACTCACAGCCCAGAGCCAGGCATGTCCTGGGCTGCATCCCCAGCAGTGTGGGCAGCAGGTGGAGGGAGGGGATTCTGCCCCTCTGCTCTGCTGAGACCACATCTGCCTAGAGAAGTTGTGGAGAGTCCAACCCTGGAAGTATTCAGAGCCAGGCTGGGTGAGGCTTTGAGCAACCTGAGCTAGCAGGAGGTGTCCCTGCCCATGGCAGGGGGTTGGAACTGGATGAGCTTTGGGGTCCCTTCCAAGCCAACCCATTCTGTGCTAGGATTCTGTCATAGCTGTTTCTCTGGGAGGAGATTTGTTACAACCTTCACAAAAAAGAAGGCTTTAAGCTCCTGGAAGCTCAGGAAATGTGTTGCACCGCAGCTGCTCTTCCCCAGCTGATGGAGAAGCTGCATCTCCTGAGTCATTCCACTCTGCCTGCCTGTGGTTTGTGCTGTCCCAGGCCAGACTGTCATTTCCAAGGAGTCATCACCTGTTGTGTTTTGAGCTGTGTGACTCCCTGATTAACTCCAAGTTCATGATTATTTTATTTTTCAGGGGAAAAAAAAAGCAATTTTAATTTACTGCTCTTGATTTTTTTGGGGCCTTTTAACTCCAGTTCCTCAGTGCTAATGAAATTCAATTTTTCTTTTCTTTTTTTTTTTTTTTTGTTGCTTAGTGTGTTGGAGCCCAAAGGGAAAACAGCTTGCAGTGGGGAGGCAAAATGGCACCGTGGTGCAATATCTTCCTGTAAGTATTGTTGCTAGGAAAGCCTTTTGCCTGTTTGCTTCCTTGCAGTGTGCTTCACTTTGCATCACAAGCTGTGGATTTTGGTCAGTGGCCATGAGAACCCTCCCAAGCTCTTCAGTGTTAGTGAAGTGCCTTGGACCAGAGCTGGGTTTAGTTAAAGGTTTGCACCTGCCACTGAAAACTCCCAGTTTGGGAGTGGCACATGAGGAGTTGTTAAGGGCTGGTTGAGTTGCTCCAACCCAGCCCAAATTTTCTGGGCTTTCTGCAGGAAGTTGCCTTTCTTTGTTGGCTTTTTCTTTGTGTGTAAGAGTAGCTCTGTTTGCAGAATCTGCAGGAGAAGAAAGTGATCCCCTGTCCTCCCTTCTACGACTCAGACAATCCTGTTAAAGGTACAGCTTTTGACTCCTTTTTTGACTTGGTTTGTAACATATTTTCACTCATTCCTCCTCCTGCTTTCAGCTGTAGCCTGCTCTGGTTGTGTAATTGCAGTGTGATTGGCCAATATTTGGCAGTGAACATTTGCTTTGTCTTTGGGTTGTTTAGAAAACTGTGGGCTGCCAAAAACCTTCTCTGTTTCTGAAATGCTTCAAACATGCATTTTAAAACCTGGTGCTGGTTTCCTTCTCTTCCAGTTCTGGATGTGCTGTGGATTGGTACCTATGTCTTTACTATTGTGTATGCAGCAGCTGATGGGACACTGGAAACACCTCCAGAGGTGGTCATAGCCATCCTGCCTGTAAGTGCCAGCAGGTCACAAGCACTGAAGTGTGGCTTGTTTTTGACTTGTTTATGACAAGGGAATGTTGCTTCTGTTGTTCACGCTGGAGAATTTGAGTGTGGTGCTGCTGTAAATCATGGGGTTGGGAGGATTCAGTGAAGGAAATAAGGACCCACTGAAAAATCAATCCACAACCAGTTCTCTGCTGAGGTGAAATTAGGACATGAAGACCTCTGAAGTAAACACTTGGGCAGGAAAACTTAACCTCATGCAGAGTCCTGAGAGCTTTGTGTGGATCTGAATTAGACTAGATGTTAGGAGGAAGTTCTTTACAGTGAGGGTGGGGAGACACTGGCACAGGTTGCCCAGGGAGGTTGTGGCTGCTCCCTCCCTGGAGGTGTTCAAGGCCAGGTTGGATGAGGCCTTGAGTGACCTGTGCTAGTGGGAGGTGTCCCTGCCTGTGGCAGGGGGGTGGAACTAGATGATCCTTGAGGTCTCCTTCCAACCTTACCATTCTATGATTCTATGAATTGTTTTGTTTAGGTTGTGGAGATTTTTAGGCCTGCTGATGTGCTCCTGTTTAGTATCAGATTATTCTTTGCTAGGGGGCATAGTGAGATCTAAGTTCCCTGGTGACCTCTGTATTGGTCCTTTGCCTTTTGGAGAAGGGTTTGGGGATGTTTGGTTGTCTTTTGTTACGTGACAGTTATTGGTGTACCCTGATGGTGTTGGTTTGAGGCTAATTGGAATATTTTAATGAGATTGGCTGTGGTGGGGTGGAGGGAGAACTCCCAAAGTACCACACCGATGGTGCCATGTTTATGGAGGTCACTTGAGTTCTGCACTGGGAGGTAAATTAGCAGTGTTGGTCTTACAGAAAAAAGAAGAGAAGAGACCAGAGAAGTTTGTGAATTTCATGGAGCCTTGCTATGGGAGCTGCACAGAGAGGCAGCATCATTACTTCCTCAACTATGTGGAAGAATGGTGAGTGGTGGAAATCATGGCAAGGCCTTTCCTTGTTAGGCATGTCTGAGAGGGGCTGGGGGCCTTGCTGTGTTGGGATTAACCTTTCTGTGTCTGTGCTTACAGGGATCTTGTTCTGGCAGCTTCAGCAGCTTCCACAGATGTCAGCATTCTGGCCAGGCAGGGGGATCAGGTAATGCTGCTGGTGCTGTTGTGTCTGTGCCTATCAACCTCCTCCTTCTCAAAGATCCCAGCAAGTATGACCTGTCTAAGGCCTGGAATGTGGTGAGATGATAGAATTTTTTTTTTTTTTTAAAAAAACCCCAAAGCCAAATCAAACTCCTTTCTTTTACCATCTGAGTGGTGCAGGATCTTAAGATAACCACAATGTTTAGATGAACAAGAGCTTTGAGTGCCAGAAACAAGGAAGGAGAAACACAGGACCACAGGATGTTAGGGGTTGGAAGGGACCTAAACAGAAGCAGGGTGTTGTGAACCATGTACCAGCAGTCTCTGTTTTCACTGTTCACTTTGAGATTTACAAAGTTTGGTCACTACAATGAAGTGGTTCATGTGAGGTCATCAGCTGAAGTCAGACATTTCAGCTGTCTGAGCTTAGCTCTGACATGCAGTGATGTGTGAGATCATAGAGCTGTGATGTGGCCTAATACTTCTGGCACTTGTTAATCTGGCATGTTTAAGCAGATGCTCTCTGGGTTTTTTTGCACCACATCAGCTGGAGGTCTGAGGGAGCTGATGACAGGAAAGCAGGAGTCAGCATAACAATCTTCCTTCTGGCAGAACTGGGAATCCTGGGTTCTGGAGGACTCCAGCAGAGCAGAGCTCCCTGTGACAGACAAGAGCGACGACACTCTGCCTGTTGGGGTTGCTGTAGACTACACCAGCAACATGCCCATCCCCATCAGTAAGTGCTCTTTGTCTCTCTTGTGCAACAGTCCAATAGCAGCAACATCTGAGAGAGTCTTGGGGAGCAGCCTGGGGCTCAGGGTTCTGGGAGGTCATTCATGAGAATCCATCCTGCCACCTGAAACCAAACCCACAGCACACATGGGCAAGAATCTGTGGTGGCAAAGGGTTCAATCCAGTTCTGCCCCCAAGCTTCCAGCCTGGGCTGTTACACTGGCAGCCATGGCAAGCAGAACCAGAGCTGGGTGATAGTGTGCAGGACTCCTGTTGGAACCAGGGGTTTCAGGCTGCCTGTGAGGGTTTTCTTACTGCAGGAGCTTATGGCATTTTGCAAACCTGGTTTGTATGAAGTCCATTTGCAAGGATCTAAAGGAAAAGTGGGTTAGTTTCAAAGGCAGGAAAGGCAAAGGTCATTGAGGTGAAGGGATGAGGTTTGATTCTGCATTAAAGCACAGGACTGTACTGACTGAACCCTGCTGTGCTCTACATCCAGCCAGCTGCATTACTGCTGTACCTTCTGTGCTGCCTCAAGGCTCTTCAAAGCACCTCGTCAGAGGCTGAGGCTCCATCTGAGCTATTGTGTTGTCCCTTCAGTGAATTCTGAAAATCCTCTCTTCAAACCCAGAGACAGATTGAGCTAGAGCTGCCTTCAGGCAGAGTGGAAGGGCCTGCAGTTAGGAGCTGCTGAGGAGCACAGGAGGGAGCCATTTCACTGAGCACTTGACCTGCCTGAAAGCCCACAGAAGAAAATTGAGGTCAAACTCTGTACTTGAATGCAGAACTGAGTTGGAAGCGTTTTCTCTGTTAATCTATACAGTTACTGGATTAAGGAATCTGTCAGAACAGAGGTTTTAAAAGCCCAGGTTGTGCTGCCTTTAGAGTTTTTAGAAAGGCTTTTGAAGAGGCTTTTTGCTAACACATTCTCTGTGAGGGAACAGAATTCAATCAGCTTGGGTTTGGCTGCACATTAATTAGCTTTGCAGTTCACAGCAAGCTGGGCTTGCAGAGAAACCTCACTGATCCTGCAGCTCCTTCCCATCTGGAAACTGCCCTTCCCTGGGATGATCTTCCTGAAGAGCCAATAGGTTGGGAAGTGTGGCTGTCCACTGGCCTGCCTGCCAAAGCACCCTGCTTACAGCAGGCTTTGCCTCCAGCCTGGGTTGGTTGGGGCACTTCTGTTTCATTAAGCACAGTTGAACCATTACAGACTTCTTTAATCAAAGGTGATCTAGGGGCTGGAGCATCTCTGCTGTGAGCACAGGCTGAGGGAGCTGGGAGTGTTCAGCATGGAGAAGACTCCAGGGGGACCTCAGAGCTGCCTTCCAGTAGCTGAAGGGATCCTGCAGGAAGGCTGCAGAGGGAATTTTCCTGAGGATGTCTAGAGACAGACCAAGGGGGAATGGTTTGAAGCTGGGGAGAGAGCAGGGTTAGACTGGAGCTTAGGAAGAAGTTGTTCAGTATGAGGCTGGTGAGACTGGCACAGCCTGCCCAGGGAGGCTGTGGCTGTCTCATCCCCGGGGGTGTTCAAGACCAGATCGAAAGAGGCCTTGAGCAGCTGAGTCCAGCTGAGAGGTGTCCCTGCCTGTGGTGAGGAGTTTGGAGTAGATGATCTCTGAGGTCTCTTCTGACCTGAACCATTCTAGGATTCTATGAATGTCCCTGCCTATGGCAGGGGGTTGGAACTAGACGATCCTTGAGGTCCCTTCCAACCTTACCATTCTATGATTCTCTGAATTACAAGGAGTGGTTTGGAGGTTTTAACTGTGCTAAGAATACTTAAACTGCAGCAGGCTGTAGGCTCAAAGCTGCAGCTGCACAAAACACAAGTATTTTATCCCAGAGGTTCAGATCAATCAGGCAGTTCCTTTGATGTTGGCTTTCTTTAAAGTTAAAAAGCCTCATGTCTAGCAGTTCTCTTCCCTACTTCATGCATGTGAATGCTAATGATGGGACCTGCCCCAGTGGAATGTGGGGATTGCTGAAAGGCTTAGAGGGCTGAGGAGGGAACAGCATATGGGTGAAGAGAAAAGGGCTGCTTCAAACTCTGGAAAGGTTTGGCTCAGGAATTCCAGGGTGGAACTTGGGCTTTGTCATTCAGGGGATGACATCTGATTGTCAGAGTAACCCTCTGTGAACCTGGGAAATGGGAAGTTAGGAATAGAAGGGAATGGAGAAGGCAAAAGAGAGAGTTGGGCATTCATGGAGCTAGGGAACAAAGTGAAAGCACAAAGGGAGATATGTGAAGAAATCCTGTGCTGAGTCAGTCAGATGAGGGTGTCAGTGCCAGCAGGAGCAGAGAGCTTTGGCTGCAGGACTTACAGTTGTGATCTCTGCAGGTGATGACAAGACCTTGGCTCCAGCTCCAGTCCTGCTCTTGCTCTCTACGGATGGTGTCCTCTGCCCCTTCTACATGATCAACCAAAACCCAGGGGTCAGGTCGCTCATCATCACCCCAGAGCTGCTGCCCTTAGTAGGGGAGAGAGTTCCAAAGTCAACAGGTAAGAGCTCTGGTGGGCTAGGGAAATGCAGGCACTGCTGGATCTTTGCCATCTCCACCTGTAATCTGATAATCAGACTTGCAAGTGGGCATAGAAGTTCTTCTTTATAGTGCTCAAGAGGTGCTTCATGCTCCTAAGTCTGTTCTGTCTTTGCTCATCAGTGGGAAATTCCCCAGTCCTGTCCATTATGCAGGGTCTGTCCATTTCCCCAGTCCTGTCCATTATGCACTTTGCAGGCTGTGCCCTTGGACTTGCCTGTGCAATCAGCCTCTGGGGAGCGAGGCCAGAGCAATTCTAGGAGGCCCTTTGCCCACCTTTGGGGTGCATGAGTGAAGCTGCAGCAGTGACTGCAGGCTCTGCTTGGGGACAAGGATCACTCTGCAGCCCCAGAGCACAAGGTGATGGTCTTGCTACGGGAGGCCCTGGTATGAGCTAAGGTTGTAGCCAAAGCTGATCTACACAACAGCTTTCTGCAGCACCACAAATGCTGTTGTTAGCAGGTGGGGAGAAATAGTTTCCTGTGAGCTCTGTGTGCTACTGTATGCAGGGTGAAGCAGGCAGCTTCCTGTGCTGGGCCAGGCAGGGCAGCTGACTGCTTTCCTTGTCTGCATGCATGCAGTAAGAACTGCAAACCCTCCTTTTTCTTCCCAAAGCCCAGATTTGCTTCTTCCCCAAACAGAATGCTGCTGTTTGGGAGCCTGCCCCTCTGCAGCACTGACCGCTTGTGTGCCGGCAGCATCCTTTATTTGAGGAGGCAGGAACCTCCTCAGAATCAATGGCTGAGGTGAAGCCTTTGCACAGGAGATTCCAGGCAGCATCAATCTGCTCAGGCTGTGCTATTGATTGTGCCTTGGGCTTGGGCAGTTTCTGTCTCGTCGCTGGGTTCGGGGGCTGGAAGCGGAGCTCTGCCACTTCTCTTCTTCACTCCAGCACCTGTCCAGCAAGGGAGTGCTGAACTGTCCCCAGCAAATGGTTTTGGCCTGGAAACACCTTCTGCCATCCATCAGAGCAGCCAAGTGAGCCTCTTCTTTCCCTGTTTGTCTTCCTGCAGGAAGTGCTGCCACAACTCCAACCACTCCTCCAAAGCCTGACACAGGACCCGCTGCCCCGAGCCAGCCTGCCGCGGCGCTGGGAGCAGCTTTCTCCCTCGTGCCCCCTGCTGGGAAGGTCCCAGGCCCTGCAGGCACTGATCCTCCACCTTACACCTTTGCCACCGAGGCCTCCACGCAAGCCCTGGCTCCCAGCCTGCCTGCAGCAGCAACCTTCTCCTTCTCCTCTGCTCCTTCTAAGGCATCCATGACTCCTGCTCCTTCTGTAGCCACGACCACAGCTACTGCCACCTCCTTTTCCTTTGGATCCATGAACTTCAAACCTGCTGCAGACAGCTCACCTGGACCACCACTCTCCTCAACACCTCTTCCACAGAAGACATCTTTTTCCCCTTCAGCTTCTTCAGTCAAAGTGAACCTCAGTGAGAAGTAAATAGCTACTGTGGTTAATGCAGTGGTTGGATGCTTGTTAAGTTGCTGCAGTGTGGTAGTTCTGCAGATGGTTTTTGGCTTTTTGCCCTGGCAGCTGTTCCCTGTGCTCCCAGGAAAGTCCTGAGGAAGCCTCTCTTTATCTTGGCTGTGAAAACTCTCAGTGCTTCCCATGCTACAGGTTGTGTTCATAGACAAAGTATTAGTGAAGGGATGATGCCAAAACTCAGCCTGGTAGCTTGCCAAGCTGCCAGAGACAGGGGAGTTTCCATGTCTTTGCCTCTTGGGGAGCAAACAGTAACTCCATGCCTTGGTTTGATGCAAATCATGGTTAAAGACTCCTAGAGAGAACTGGGATGTGAACTCCTTTCTGTTTGGTGCAGTGTGGTGGGGGTAGTACAAGTTCCTTTGTCTGTTGGAGGCTCCTTACCCCCAGTCACTGGCAGAGCTGAGAGGCAGCTGCAGCCATAGCTGCTGGGTTGCTTTTCCTCTCCCCTGTTCAGTGCCAGGCTTGGGGTTGTTAAATGGATGCTTGGTCACTAAATACAGGATCTGAAACCTTCAAAGCTTGTTCTTGTCAGCTGAAAGCAAACCAATATTGATTAGGAACTGTGCAGGGTGGGTTTGAGTGAGGAGCAGCCTGATTTCATAGCTCACTTCTCCCCTCCAGCTCCTGAGACTTGCTCTCTGCTGTTAGCCTGGTTTAAAACAGAGCTGTGTTAATTGAAGCTGCTTTCTGTGGGGAGCAATTTTCATGTAAATGTTTTGTCAGACATTTCTGATGGTCCAAATGATGGTGTGTTTTGGTTTTTTTTTTTTTTTTTAATTAGAAAACTCCTCACAGCACCAGGATCTGATGGTAGCTCTGATGGCTTTTTGAATTTGGTATTTTGTGTGCAGAGCAAATGCTAGGCTTGTCAGTTGGCTGGGGATTTGAGCTGGCTGCTTGAGGGGCTGAGTTAGAGATGAACAGAAATTCCTATCCTATGGCAGAATGCCTCTTTGAGCCTTGCTGCAAGGGTGACACCAAAGGGCTGCTGCAGTTGGTGCTTTGGTGCATTTTGAAGCAGACTTTTTGCTCACTGAGTGGCTCTGTGGTAGCAGTCCTTAAGCTTCCACACACTCAAGAGATGATCCTGAATGGCTCCTTACTACTATCTCCACAAGTTAAACTTGTGATTTTTTTTTTTTCTTTTTCATCTGGAGCCTGAGTTATTGCTGGTCTCAGAGGATACCAATTGATTAGAACTCAGTGCTTTCTTTTGGATGGAGGGAGGCAGCCAGGCCCAGCTCAGAGCTGAAGGATGTTCTGCTTTCCCTTGCAGGTTTGCTGCTGTTGAAACCTCTTCTGCTAACAGCAGTGGTCCATGCACTGCCACAATGTTTTCATTCTCAACCATTTCCAAAACTACTGCTGGAAGCCCTTCAAGCCAGTCCACAGCCCTCACAGCCTCTACTACCACAGCACTGAAGGCTTCAACTCCTGCACCTGCCACAGGTAGGATCCTGATGCCTGTTGCTGGGACTAATGCACTGTGAAGGTTTTGGGACATGGTGAGCTACATTTGGCTTCTTGCTGCTTTTCCTGCTGCAGCAGACCTCCTGGTTTGCATACTGTTATAATGTGATGGACTTAGCAGTCAGGCCGAGAAGCTTTTCTGTTTGTCTTCCCCAGAGGGCCATATGTGGAGTGAGTAGACTCAGCTTCTGAAGCTCATCCACAACTTCTGGCATTTTCTGTGCTCAGACTGTGAATGCTGCTGGGCAGTCTCACAAGCCAGTGCCTTGTCTGGCATCTGGAGTGATTAAAGATGGCCACAAATGAGTTTAAATGAGATAGCACTCATTTGTTACCAGAGTAATATCCCATCTGTAATGATGGTGTGGCTGGGAGCCTTCAGGCCCTTCAGCAAGGGTACAGCCAAGTGTTGGAGAGGGATAGTTGCCAGCAGGGAGATGGAATGGGAGTAGACCAGCAGCTAAGGAAGGTCTGTTCTTGCACTGGGACACACAACACTACTGCACTGGGGCTTGAGAGTGGTGCTTATGGCTGTGGCTTCTCAAGCTGTGACTTCTCAAGCTGTGTGTGAAGTGATCCATCACTGCTCCTCCTTTGATGTTCTAGTGACACGTCCTGCTCAGAGTACACCTGCAGCTGCTTTGGTACAGAAGACAGTCAAAATCACCCCTTCTGCAGCAAAACCAAGCTCTGCTCAGGTAATGGAGGCTTGAGTGGGTTCTTCAGAGGGTGAGTGTGGTATGTGGCCCATGAATTGCTTGAGTGTCTTGGTCAGAGGATTCACTAGCTTTTAACAGGGAAGTAGCAGCCAATCTGTGGGACCAAAACTATGGCTCTGGATGCCTCCTTCCTGGAGGTGTTCAAGACCAGACTGGATGAGGCCTGGTTGAGAGGTGTCCCTGCCCATGATGGGGACAACCTGATCTAGTGGAGGATGTCGCTGCTGGCTGCAGCAGGGTTGGACTAGATGACCTTTGGAGGTCCCTTCCAACCCAAACCATTCTATGAATTTGTGGTTTTCTATGTCCCTGCTGTGAGATTTTTCTTTTCATAATTTTGTTTTGTTTCAGGGCAAATCAGCACTTCCCAGCCCAGCTTTAGAGAAGCAGACCCACCAGTGGAAGGATTCAGACCCTGTCATATCAGGAATCAGAGAGGAGGTGAGATTTTTTTTTTTTAACCAGCTTGCTTCGCTTTGTGTTCTGATGGTCTCTGGCAGTAGTCTCGGAATGGGAATGGCATTTTTTTTCCCCAAAAATAATCAGCCTGGTTTATAATTGCCACTGGTGTCCTGTTCAGTCATCTCTGATTGCAGTTGCTGTGCTGGAAAAGCTGAGTGTTCTTTCCTGTTAATATTCCAGAAGAATTTCCTGCTTTGGCTGCAGGCTGACAAGCATTTGTCTTGTAATAGAAACATTGTCCCAGAGCTACCCCCTTTGTTGCAGGCCCTGGAGCGTGGGGCTCTCGGGGGGCCGCCCTGGAGCGTGGGGCTCTCGGGGGGCCCCGCCCTGGAGCGTGGGGCTCTCGGGGGGCCCCGCCCTGGAGCGTGGGGCTCTCGGGGCCCCGCCCTGGAGCGTGGGGCTCTCGGGGGGCCCCGCCCTGGAGCGTGGGGCTCTCGGGGGGCCCCGCCCTGGAGCGTGGGGCTCTCGGGGGCTTCACTTTCTTCTCACTTGCCTTTGTAGATTGCACATTTTCAAAGGGAGATGGAGGAGCTGAAGGCTCGGAGCTCCAAAGCCTGTTTCCAGGTTGGGACTCCAGAGGAGATGAAGATGTTGAGGACTGAGTCAGATGATCTTCACACTTTCCTCTTGGAGATCAAAGAGACCACAGAGGTGAGCACTGAGTCTTCAGACTGCTTAGCTCCTCAACAGTTCCTCACCTGATGTTCCTGCTTAGCCTGCCAAAGCCGACCTAGGTGGCGCATCCCAGTGTGCAGCTTTACTGGGAAGGTGACATTTGTGTTGGTGCTGTCAGGCAGCTGCTTGCAGAGGTCCCTGTGCTAGAGGTGACAGTGAGAAAATGATGTTCTGACCCTTGTCCATCTCTTCTGTTTCTGTTGGCAGTCACTTCACGGAGATATTAGCATTCTGAAGACAACCTTGCTGGAGGGATTTGCAGGGGTGGAAGAGGCTAAGGAACAGAATAGTCAGAGTCATGGCTCAGGGTATTTACACTTGCTCTATAAGAAACCTTTGGATCCCAAGAGTGAAGCACAGCTTCAGGTATGAAGCATATCAACCAACTTCTAACCCAGGCTTTTATTTCAAATGAAACAGACTTTTGGTTTGCTCTGCCCAAGCTTTGTTTGGCTTGAGTTTGCAAGGACTGCTGAAAATGCTCCCCCTAAAGCTGTGGTGGTGTCGTTTGCAGTGACAATTCCAAACTGAAGGAAGTAGATCACCTGAGGCCCAGCTCTACCCTGTGTGACTCTTGGCACCCTGTTCCTTCCTAGCCTGGAGTGTTTGCTCAGGGGTTTCAGTGGGAACAATGTGGTTTGGTTTTTTGTTTGTTTGTTTTTTTCAACACTTTGTAGAAGAGTTCTTGGAATTATTTTTATCTCCAGCAAGTGCCTCCTGGAACAGTTTGGTGATTTATTATGACTTGCAGTATTGTGTGGTTAATTTTGTGGCTGGTGGAGCACAAAGCCAGATGATACTCTAAAAGCTGAAGCACAAAGGGAAATAACCAGCAGTACATAAAGAGGCTTTCAGAGAGATGAAGGAAAGGAGGAGTGAAGCACTCTTTGTTGCAGCCCTGCTGATGAGAGGGCTATTTAACCCTAAGCAAAAGGAGTGAATGTGCCTTACAGAGCAGACTTTGATCTTTTCTGCACTGCTAGGGTCCCCTCCAGAAGTGCTGGCTGAAGGCATAGCTGAATGTCCTCTTTGTTACAGGCAGTTACTAGAAACCAGCTGACTGGAAGTCATCTCTCTTAGGACTGATCTCTAATCTTCACCTGAGTCCTGTGGGTTGATTCACTGTTAATTGTGTGCCTGCTTTGTGTCCTCTCTGACACTTGGAGCTTGATGCTTGTGGCTTCAGAGAGATGATGATATTGAAATGTTTGTGTCACTGCTCTGGAGAGAGGGTCATGAGGAGAGGATTAATGGACTGGTTTGATTGGAAGAGACCTTAAAGAGCATCCAGTTTCAATCCCCTGCCATAGGCAGGGACACTTCCCACCAGCCCAGGGTGCTCAAGGCCTCATCCAGCTTGGCCTTGAGTACCTCCAGGAAAGAGGCATCCACAGCCTCTTTGGACAACCTGTTCCAGTGTCTCCCCACCCTCACTGGATTTATTTCTTCCTCATCTCCATTCTAAATCTACCCTCCTCAGTGACCACAGAGTGGGAGAGAAGTGCAAGGGGGTTGGAATGGAAGGAGAGAGCTTTCAGGCTGTGAGCAGTCGAGTTGAGAGGTCCCTGCCAATGGCAGGGAGATTGGAGCAGATGACCTCTGAGGTCCTTTCCAACCTGAGCCATTCTAGGATTCTGTGCTACAAGAAACCTGTGCTGTGTGGCACTGAGCCCAGGGCAGGACTGGCTCTGGTTTCAGGTTGTGTTTCTCAGGTTGTGTTTCTCAGGTTGGATTTCCTGCTCTATCTTGAGAACAATTGCAGTGGATTTTTTTTTCCCCCTCAAGCTGTGTTCTTTGGCTGCTTCTCCTGTGTATTGAAGTGTGCATTCCTTTGGGATGAGCTGAACCCAACTGCACTTTCCCTTGCCATTTTGAGAGCAGAGACCAAGAGGTGTTCATGCCAAACAGGCTGGAGGGGCGAGAGCAACAAGACCAAGCCCTGGTTTGGTTTAGGGAGCAGGGCTTGGGGCCAGAGCTCCCTGGCTTAGTTGTGCCACTTGCACAAGTCTGTGGTTGAGGCTCTGTCGTTTTACTCTCTGTGCTTTGCTTTTTCCTACCTATAAAACTCCAGTGAGTGCCTTGCCTTGATGTGGGACTTGGTGAACATTTGTTGAATGCTTGCATGAGTCATAGCCTGTGCAGGCTGCTGTCCCAGAGCCTTGTGAACAGCCTGCAGAGCTTTGATCACCTTTTCATTGTCAGAAGTTTCAGCACTGTAAAAGGGGAGCAAATGACTCAACGTTGTTGAAAAGAGGTTTGAACTGAGGCTGGTTCTGTGTAATGCCTGATGTTTGTAACCCCCTTTCTCTAATGTTTTGCAAATATTATGGGAAGTGCTGTTTCTAATTGAGAGCTGGGGTGAAATTCCCAAGCTGAGCCCTGTGGGCTGAGTGCTGAGCAGATTTCCACTGTGTTGGGTTCTGCTGTGCTGATTAAGAATTCCCGGGCAGGAATATGGGAAAGTGCTGCCTGGCTTGGACTGAAGGAACTTGAAAGGATCTGCAGCTTCTTGAACTGAAAGTGAGGTTTGTGAAGTGGATTAAAAGCTGACTTGACTTTGCATGGCAGGAGATCCGACGCCTGCACCAGTATGTGAAGTTTGCTGTGCAGGATGTGAATGATGTCCTGGACCTGGAGTGGGATCGGCACCTGGAAGAGAAGAGGAAGCAGAAGTGAGTAACTGGGATGCAGGACAGCTGTGAGGAACAGAGAGTGATGGAATGGTTTGGGTTGGGACCTTAAAGATCATCCAGTTCCAGCCCTCTGCCGTGAGCAGGGACACATCCTCCTAAACCTGGTTACTCAGGGCCACATCCAGCCTGGCTCTGAACAGGCTTGGAGCCTCTACAGCTTCTCTGGGCAACCTGCTCCAGCAGACAAATCCATTTTCCATTTAACATGATGAGGTTTTTCAAGAGGTCTCAGGATAAGGCTTGACCAAGACACCTAATGAGAGCAATAGGTTTGGCTTCGTGCATGTTACAAGCTGCCTGCCTCCCTGTGTGCAGTTAAATAGTGCTTCTAGCAAAAAATAAAACCCAAGCCAACTATAAAATAAGCTTTGTAGAAACCAAATGCATCCTTTGGTGGTAGCTAATGACACTTAAACATCTTGCAGTCAGCTAAAGGAATAAGCCTGCAGCATATCCAATGGAGAAGAACATTTGTGATGATCTGAGCTGCTTCAGGGGTCAAATGAAACCACATCTGACCTCTTGGAGCAGAAGTAGAAGCAGTAGACTGCTCTCAGCTGGTGGGCAGGTGCCTAGAGTGGTCCTTATCTCTCCTCCATCTGCTGTCCCAAGGCGCCTGATGGTTCCCGAGCGAGAGACTCTGTTCAACACCCTGGCCAACAACCGGGAGATCATCAATCAGCAGAGGAAGAGGCTCAACCACCTGGTCAACAGCCTGCAGCAGCTCCGCCTCTACAATCAGACATCCCAGTGGAGTGTTCCCGCTGAGCCATCTCTCAGCAGTGCTCAGAGGTATGGGAAACCCCCTGGCGGGTGCTGATGCTCCTCTCTTGCCTCCAGCAGTGTGTGAGGGTTCATCCTCCAGAGCCATGTGCTGTGGGGGTGGGATGGTGCTGAGCTGTGCCTAGGTAATAGCATCAGAGACTGCTTTGGGTTGGAAGGGACCTTAAAGACCTCTTTGAGGCATAGGAGGTTCCATGTGAACCTGAGGAAGAATATTTTCCCTGTGAGGGTGACAGAGCACTGGAAACAGCTGCTCAGGGGGGTTGTGGAGTCTCCCTCTCCAAAGATATTCAAAAACTGCCTGGATGTGTTCCTGTGTGATCTGCTCTGGGTGATCCTGCTCTGGTAGGGGGATTGGACCAGATGAGCCTTTGGGGTCCCTTCCAGCCCCTGACATTCTGTGATTCTGTAATTCTGTGATCCCTTGCCATGTGCAGGGACACCTTCCACTAGGCCAGGTTGCTTAGAGCCTCATCCAGCCTGGCCTTGAACACCTCCAGGGAGGAGGCATCCACAGCCTCCCTGGGCAGCCTGTGCCAGAGTCTCACCATCCTCACTGTGGGGAATCTCTTCCTAATCTCCAGTCTAGATCTGTTCTCCTCAAGACAACCATAGAATGTCTTGGGTTGGAAGGGAACCAGAGAAGCTCACTGGGCATATTCTGTGACTCACTGATGCTTATCAGAAATGTTCTCTTTATATCCTCTATAGTAAAGAGGCTAATGGAGCCTCCAGGCTGCTTGTCTGAGTTGAGGGGAAGCAGAGCATGGCTCTTAGAGCTTCCAAAGGAATTAGAGATGCATGTGTTTAAACAGCACAGCACCCAGAGAAGCCAACTGATCTTCCAGAGAAACCAATGGTTCTGGTGGCTCCTTTTGGCCTCCTTTTTGTTCCTGCAGTGGTTGGTTTCTTTCTCCTGCTGATGGTTATTTTTTCCTTGCTCTGTCTTGTCCCAGTTTTGACAATGACCTTGAAAGCCTGCGCAGTGCCTTGATGAAAACCACCCTGGAGTCTCATGCCAGACCTCTGCCTAAAGTACCTGGTAATTTGTTCTTTCTCCTTGGCATTCACACCAGAGATGTGAATTGCATCTGGGCCTGACTTGCAGTTTGATCGAAGACTGAGAACTGTCTTTGGCTTTTCCAGCTAAATTATCCCCTGTGAAACAGACACAGCTGAGGAATTTCCTAGCCAAGAGGAAAACTCCACCAATTAGATCGACAGCTCCAGGTAAAGCTTTTAGTCACCCTGGGGGCCTGAAATGTGTTCCAGGAGGGTGACTTTGCTGCTGTGGGAATCAATCCTGACCTTAGTTTTTGGTTTCTCACTCCTCAACCCCTCCTTCCAAGTGCAAGGTCCTGCACCTGGGTAGGCACAATCCCAAGCACAGCTCCAGGCTGGGTGGGGAATGGCTGAGAGCAGCCCTGAGGAACAGGCCCTGAGGGTCTGGGGTGATGAAAAGCTCAAGATGAGGCTGCAGTGTGAGTGCAGCCCAGACAGCAACTGTGTGCTGGGCTGCAGCAAGAGCAGTGTGGGCNTTTCCTGTTCCCCCATCTGCTCTCAGTAAGGATTTCCTTCAGTTACCACCTTGTTGGAGTGCCTCTCCTGGCAGTTCAGAGGTGAAATCCTGTCACTGCAGGATTAAAGCAAGCAGGATAAAAGCAAAAGCATCCCAAAAGAGGGAGTCTGTGTCCTGGCTGTTAGTCTGGATGGTTCCCTCACCTTAACACAGCCCCGTGGCTTTGTTTCTGACACTGCAGCGAGTTTGTCCAGATCTGCCTTCCTGTCCACAAGATACTATGAAGATTTGGATGAAGTCAGCTCAACCTCCTCTGTTTCCCAGTCACTGGAGAATGAAGATTCTCAGGCAGTGGAGCAGGAAGAGGAGGCTGCTCCAGCCCCGCTCCCCCGGCACGCTCCCGTGGTCCGAACTCCCTCTGTCCAGCCTGGCTTGATGGCTCAGTCCCCATCCTTTGGGAAGCAGCAGCTCTCCCTGGGTACTTTGTGTGAGTTGTCTTTGCAGTCTCTCCCCTAGTTTGGATGTGGTCTGTCTTTTCTCTGTCCACTGGCAGTGCTCCAGGTCCTGGAGAGGTGAGATTGCAGATGAATGTCGATGCTGCCAGGTCTCCAGAAGCAGTTGGAGTGGCATTGAATCCTGATGGACTTCAGCTAAAAGCACTGCAGTGTCTTGGCTCATGGCTGTGCTTTTCTGGCAGCCTGCTTCTTTCAGGTGGCAGTGACCATCAGGGGCATTTTGTCTTGGTTTAATAATTCGCCTTAAGTGTATGCCATCATTTCTTAAAACCATACCCAGAGCCCAGAAGACTGAAGCCCTCTGCTGCGTTAGGAGTGGCCAGGGTTGGGAGTTCTGAGCCCAGTGAGTCACTCCAAGTACTGTTTTTCCATACAGTGCCCCTTGTGCAAGAGAAGTTTTTGTTCTCTCTGTAGCCAGAGAGAAAAAGGAGATGTCAGCAAAAGTGTCTGTGACAGTAAACTGCAGCTCATCTCCTGCTTTGAAATGACAGCTCCTGGGACTTGCTAAATTCATTGGGATGTAGAAGAGTGGTCAGGCATTGGAACAGGCTGCCCAGGGAGGAGGTGAAGTCACCATTGCTGGAGCTGTTCAGGAAAGGAGGAGATGTGGCACTCTGGGACGTGGTCAGGTGGTGGGTAGAAGGTTGGACTTGATCTTGAGGTCTGGTTGTGTTTTGATTGTGTGAAGGAAGCTCTGTACTTAGAGGAACCATACTTCAGCTGTAGCTTTTGGGTCTCACCTGTAGAGCCCTTGTGGGCTGTAATATTTTTGGGGTTTGTAATTTTATCCTTTTTTTGTAGTGCCTACATCTTCAAACAGAATCATCCCACAAGGTGCAGACAGCACAATGCTTGCAACAAAGACTGTGGAACATGGGGCCCCTGCTCCCACTGTCACTGTTCCAGCTCCACAGGCAGCTGCTGCTGCAGCTCTGAGGAGGCAGATGGCTAACCAGTCCCCAGGTAAAAGGATGGCTGAGTGCCCAAGTGCCCTCTGAGCAGCTGAGTGTGGCTTGCACAGGAGTTCAGTGCTCTCACAGGAGATCATCACACAAAATGTGACACTGGTTTGGTGCCTCTTGAGCTACCCAATGCTGCTTTGTCTTCCTGTAAGCTGCTAGCAGAAAATGCCTGGGAAACTGCCACCTCTGCTTGCTTTGTGCCTCCTCTCACCTGTGCAGTGACAGGATTGCCCATGGCTCTCAGGAGATGCTGTTGTGACCTTGGAGCTGTGTGCAGGAAGCTCTTGCAGAGCAGAGAAGGAATGGCCCTGCCCTCTGTTGATGACTCCTCGTTATTAAGCAGGCAATTAAAGCTCTGAATTGTGAAGTAGTTTTAATACTGAAAAGTCAAAGGTGACCCTGTTGAGTCTTGGGTCTGCTTGTAAGGTTTGGAGTTGGCAGGAGAAAGGTTCCCCAGTTTAAGCTTCTCTTGTTGGGTTTTGGACATTTCTTAGTGCTTGCCCAGTACTGCAGCAGCAGTGCAGAAACCCAAACTTCAGGTAGAGGAGTAGGATTCCTTTGCTTTCCTTGCCCAAGGAGAGCAGAAGTGCAGAAGGTGGCCTTGTGACATGAACTGTGGCAGAGGCCAGAGTCTGACTGCACAGGTCATTGCTGTCAGCCTCAGGTGTCACAAGGGAGATACAGGAAAGTTCTCCAGGGTGTTAGATTTGGTCAGGTCCCAGAAGTGTCCCAGCTTTGCAGCAAGTGGCCACTTCTTTGGTGTCCTTGGGGGCTCAGGTACCAAATGTCCTGGGCCAGATACACCACACACCCCCTGGAAACTTGGGTGGACCTTCTGGAGTTACTGACAGGCCCCACATGGAATGAAGTGCTGCATGTGGGCTCCTGGTTACCTCTCTCCTTGTTTGCTTTTTATTTCTTAAAGCTGTGAGCACCTCCTTGACTGAGTCAACTCTGAAGAACGTTCCCCAGGTGGTGAATGTCCGAGAGCTCAAGACTGGTGCTCTGAGCCCTGCTGTCTCCACAGTCATTGGGTGAGTTGGGGGCTCCTCTCCTGGTGGCCTTCAGCAGCAGCTGCAGTAGAGGGCATCAGCCTGTGGGGAGCAGCAGTGGTGTTGTGCACAGGGCCAGACCCTGAGTGGCTGCATCTGCAGCAGGCTGCTGCCTTTGTGGGAGGAAACGGAGAAATATTTTTCCTTTCCAGGTCACTCAAGGATTTGCTAATTCCTCGTCCTGAGCAAGTGATGAGACCAGTGCTAGCTCCTTCCCTTCAGCCTGTGAAATGCATTTTAGTGCAGCTTCCTTTTGGGGATCCAGTGGTCTTGCTGCTAGTGTGGATCTGGGATTGTTCCAGTCACTGCCTCTCTTTTCCTCTTGCTGTGAGGGCAGTGCAGCCCTCAGGCACCGAGTGTAGTCTGTGGCTTTAAGCTGTCCAGATGTTTTTCTTGCTACTTCCATCATCTGTGACAGAGGAAACCTTCTCTGGGGTCATGGTGCTTCTGTCTGTCCTCAGACTCACCCCCTGAGGGATGCAGAGCTGTGCTCTGGCTCTTCTGCAGACTGGTCTCAGATGTTTTGACTGAAGCAGAGCTGTTGTTGGGTGTCCTTTGGGGCTGATCACTTTGGGAATAGAGCTGCAAGGCTGTTCCACCTCAGGAGTAAATTAGGAATGGTGTCTGCTGGTATCTAACCTTGGCTTTGTGGAGCTGTCTCCTGGGTGAGCTGTAACACTTGGCTTTCCTCCTGCTCTGCCTCCTACAGACAGCAACCAGCTCAGCTCATTCCAGAGATCTCTGCCTTATCACCCAGCTCTGTCACCAGCCACAGTCTTAGTCCTTTCCCTGACATTGGCATGACCTTGAAACTTTTTGCTTGAAGTTCCTACTATTCCTTAAAGACCAAGGCAATGCTTGGCCCCTTCTGGGCTGGGGAGACAAGAGCACAACTGAAAATCTGGGGAAGGATAGCCAGAAAGGTGCCTAAAGTAGAATAAACTCCCCAGGTACATCTGCTGATGAGGCCACATGGAGCTGTGATGCTTTATCCCCATGACTGTGGGGCTATACCTGCAGCTCCTGGGACCACTTCTGTTCCTAGAGCCATAGAATGCTTTGGGTTGGAAGGGGCCTTGAAGCTCCTCCAGTTCCAAGCCCCTGCCATAGGCAGGGACACCTCCCACTAGGCCAGGCTGCTCAAGGCAGCATCACTTCTGATTTCCACCCAGGTATGTGTGCTCTCACTGCCAAAGAGAGGTGGTGAAATTCTCCTGAAGCAGCTTCTCAAAGGGAGCAGTCTCACAGTGGTGGTGCTCAACTCACCTTGGCATTTTACTTCATGCTTTCTACTGCATTTTAATTGTGTAACACTTTGGGAGCTTTTTCATTTTTCTTTCTCCTACAAGTGATAAATGGGGGGGGGGGGGGGGGGGGGGGGTAGCAGGAGA
>WBNM01030661.1:139904-169169 GCA_013399055.1 Ramphastos sulfuratus
GTGGGGGGGTGGGGAAGGCAATGCAGCAGCCTTGGAAAGTAACATTTTCAAGCAGCAGTAGTGCTGAAAGCAGTGGTAGGACCAGGAAGAGTTCTCAGCCCCTCTTGTTTCATCCAGACTATGGTTGGAAAGTAGTCTTGGCTGTACCTGGCCAAAGACATGAGCAAGAGATAAGGGGCCTGAGATTGGTTCTCACTTGAACTGCAGCTGAAGCTCTGTCTTGCTTTCAAGTAGTTCTAGCCTGGCAGCACTGATTGATCTCCCTGGTTTACAGAACACAGCCAGCTTGAGATGTTGAAGGCTTCTTACAGTCTTAATTTATAGCTGACCCCATAAAAATGTGCACTTTAAAAATTCTGCCTGAGTGAGCTGTGCCTGCCAGTCAGGTTCAGCACTCAGACCAAGAGCATTCACCCAGCAAAGTTAATTCATCAGGTTTTTGTGCTTCTTCAGACATCCTGGCTCCCTCTTGCCACCACTGCACACTCCATGGCTTGCTAAGCAGGAGTGATGGCTTGCAGTTGTCAGCTGTTCAGTGGCCTGTGGCTGGCTGTGTGCAGCTGGCCTGTGGCTGGGGTTTGCTGCAAAAAAAACCTTTGCACAGCTGAGGTCATAGAATCACAGAGTGGATTGAGCTGGAGGGCACCTCCAAAGCTCACCCAGTCCAACCCCCTGCACTCAGCAGGGACATCTTCCACTAGAGCAGGTTGCTCAGAGCCTTGACCTTGAATACCTCCAGGGATGGGGCCTCAGCCACCTCCTTGGGCACCCTGTTGCAGTGTTCCAGCACCCTCATGGTGCAGAACTTGTTCCTAACACCCAGCTAAATCACATTTTAATTTCAAACCATTCCCTCTTGTCCTGTCTCTAGACACCCTCATGAAAAGTTCCTCTGCAGCCTTCTTGTAGCCCTTTCAGGTACTGGAAGGCAGCTCTAAGGTGTCCCTGGAGCCTTCTCTTCTGCAGGCTGAACAACCCCAGCTCCTTCAGCTGCTTCTCATAACTCTCCAGACTCTTCACCATCTTTGGGAAGGCCTGGCCTGGGTCAGGATGGAAAGAGCCTGCTGGGGTAGGGCAAACTTTACCAGCAAGAAAGTGCAGTCAGTGTTGAACCTAAAGCTTCTGAACCTGGTGAGCCACAGGCTTGAGGAGATGCTAACCCATGGATGGCTGTTCCCAGGTCATGGTGATTTGGTGTGTGGTGTAGGTAGGATGCTTCACCCCCTTCTGCAGCAGTTACCTGTGGGCTCTGGTGTCCAATTCATTTCATGGTCCAAATTCCCAACCCTCTAACACAGGAGCTAAGTTATTTGATCACAGTTCTTAGGATGGCTTCATTCATGGCCATGCCACACTTCAGAAGCATGAAATGCTTCCAAGCTTTGTCTCCTTGCTCAGCATTTCAGAGGGTTTCATGTACTTGTCTGAGCTCCACACTAGAAAGGAAGCTTCTTAAATTTGTTATTCACTAGGCATAAAATTGTAATCCCTTTACCTGCTGATTTTTTTTCCATCAACTCCCTGTAAAATGGAAATGCTCTTTGGAGACAAGAGTGTGGAGCAGCCTTGATCACTTCAGTCTGGGGCTTTAGCCACGTTTGCAGCCTCCCTTTCTTAAGTGGGGCTGATTCATTTAAGAGGTTTATTCTCTAATCAGATTTGGTCCTTTAGAGTTGTGTGTGGAATCCCTAATAGAGGGAGGGTTGTACAAGGCTTCTGGAAGCTGTGCTCTGAGAGGTGAGAAGGCCTCTTTTGGCCTAATCATTCATTTCAGGCTTTACTATTTTTTTGTCTTTTGAAGGTCATCTGTCCCCCACTCTGCAGCCCAGGCAGTCCAACAGGTTTTGACAGCTGTGGCTACAAATCAAGCTAAACAGGTCAGTCCAGAGCCCTTTTCCCTGTGGAGTGCTGTACCTGGGCTTGCCCAGCACAGTCTGGAGGGGGCTTCATTGTTCATGAACATCTGGAAATGTTCATTTTCATCTAGCAATCTCTTTCCTCAGCTTGCCCTGTGTTCTTGGCAAGCCATTTATTTATCTGTGCCCAGGAGCACCTCTCCTCTCTGGCCTTTTCTCTCCTTTGAGGACTTGCAGCCTTCTACTGGCCACAGCCTTGCAGGCTTAAGGGTTGCAACTGACAACCAGGGAAACTCTGCTAGGTAGATATACCTAAATTTCACCCCTAAAAATGTGCCAGGGATAGAGAATTTACCTTATTTCTTATTGGCCATCAAGCTGCTGGGGTTTATGTCCACACACCAGAACACCATGCAGTGGTCTGGAATTATTGAGCTGCTGCCCCCAGAGCCTTGCTGGCCTCTGCATGTTGAATATTGCTCCTGTGTTTAAGTACCAGGACAAAGAGCCACCTTGGGCACTTCAGACACCTTCCTCTGGCTTGTCCTTAAGTCACTGCATGACTCTCATAATGTCAGACTGAGGTCAGAGGGGTCTTTGTTGCTGGACAGACTGCACTGACCTGAAGTGCCTTTGTGTTTTCAGACACCTCTGGCAAACTCACTTAAGGGTCAGACTCCACCTTCCTCAGTCTCTGCACCCTGCCCTATAGCATCTACAGCTGGGCCAGCATCACCTGGCAGCAAAATCTCAGGTAAGTTGTCTTTGGAGGTGGAAGTGAGGCCTGCATGTCTCTTGCCACCTGCCTGGGGTGCACAATCCAGAACATTAAAGACACTGAGGGGAAGAAAATTCTTCCTCACTGAGAGGCTCTGTGCTGATCTTGAGGGAGGGACCTGGAAAAGGCAAAGTGCAGAAGGTCAGGAGTGGTTCTGTAACCAGCCCTGGGCTTTGTCCCTGTGCCTGCAGCTAGAATTCAGTGCTGCAGCTCCTCCTTCCAAGTGGGGTGAGGATGTAGAACCCTCAGCAAGCAGTGCTGAGAGCACACAGCACAGCTACCAAAGGCTGCTGTGCTTCACCAGCAGGTCCAGGTCTACCTTTGCTGCCTTGTGTGTGTTTGTGCAGGGAAGTGATCCCATCCTGAGGTACCAGGAGTAGTTTTTCCACACCTTGATGCCTGACTTGAACATTTCCATACCCAGGGGGACCCTGAACTAGCTTGAAATGAGCCAGTTCAGGCACTGGGGCTGTGTGACCAGTTCCAAAGCCAGGCTGGACACTGTGGGCTGCTGAGCACAGCTGAGGGGTTGTAAGGAAGGGAATGCTCAGGTTCCATCATTCAGTGCAGAGAGGGGAAGAGGAAATGCTTAGGGAAGCAAGAACTTTGAGTGTGTATTAGGTAATGATGCTTGCATTGGACATGGCTCTGTGAGCCTCTTGCAGAGATGTCTGACACCCATCTCTGCCTCTGATCCTTGGCTGCAGGCTGCCTCTTAGCCAGGGGCAGGAAGCAGTAAAAGTAGCTGGGAATCATCTCTGGCTTGGCAAAGGCTTCTGAAATTTTGGGTTACTGAAAATGTCAGCTCCTGAGTTTGACAGAACTTCCTCCTCCTTCCCAAGATGTGTTAATGAGAGATTACAGAAAGGAGTTCTTGATTACTGGGGAGCTTTTGTTAAGTTTTCTTATCAAGATGATAAGATTTGTCTTTGCCCTTATCAGCTGGCCTGGCCTAGGGCCTTTTTGAGGTGAGTGACTCTCTGATCTAAGATAATAGTATATATTTAAGTTACCCTAACCTCATATGATCTCTGATGTTGTAACAGCACCAAGGATGTTCCTGCTTATTCCAGACCTGGTATAAGTGACCAAACAAGCTTCCCTTGCAGCTGGTTAAATCCCAGACCATGTGTGTGGTTTGGTGGTTGGGTGACAAAGTGCTTTTTCCTTTCCTGTAATGCTTATCCTTTGTGACTTACAGGACAAGGGACAGTGAAGGCAGTTCCACCTGTGACGACTTCTGTGACCCCAGCAGCAGCAGCCACAACTGCACAGCTGAACAAAACCTTCTCCTTTACTTCTGTAGGGTCTGTATGAGCCTTAAGTTGTCTTTGTGGTTGATGTTAAAGATGAGTGGTGGCTGTTGCAGTGCTACCTACCAGCTGATAAAACTGTAAAAGCCAGGCTGGAAGAGCTGGAGCTGTTCAGCCTGGAGAAGGCTTCAGGGAGACCTCAGAGCTGCATTTCAGTATCTGAAGGGGACCTGCAGGCAGGCTGGGGAGGGACTGTTCAGAGGGGCCTGTGGGGATGGGATGAGGGCAGTGGATTGAAACTGGAGCAGGGCAGAGTTATGTTGGACAGCAGGAGGAAGCTCTGCACAGTGAGGGTGAGGAGACACTGGCACAGGCTGCCCAGAGAGGTGCTTGAGCCATCCCAGGAGACGTTCAGGATCAGCCTTGCTGTGTCCCTGGGCAGCCTGCTCTGGTTGGAGGTGTCCCTGCTGCCTGCAGGGGCTTGGACAAGATGACTTTTGGGGCTCCCTGCCAACCTGATGCACTCAGGGCTTCTGGGATTTGCCATTTGTGCTGCTGGTCAGCCTTGCTGACTTAGTTATTGTAGTACAGCAGAACAAATGCCCTGTTTTGGCTTGAAAAGCCAAAGTCTGGTGGTGAAGGTGTCTGGAGGATCCCCACTGGGGACTTACATAACAGCACCACAGAGCAAGGCACATGTTGTGAACATGGAGCTCTTCTGATGCTCTCCTTTGGAGTGCTTTGTTCAGGGATGGCAGAGAGTCCTTGGGTTGTGCCTTGTGTCTGGGGGAGAGGGAGGACTCCTCAGAACTGATTGCTTGAAGCTGTGCACATTTAATACTCAGGTGAGTTTCCCTTCCTGAAAGGGTAACAAGAAGTATTTCAGAGCACATCACAGAGTCACAGAATGGTAGGGGTTTGAAGGGGCCTCTGGAGATCATCCAGCCCAACCCCCCTGCCAGGGCAGGGCACTCAGGAACACATCCAGGTGGGGTTGGAAAGCCTCTAGAGAAGGAGACTCCTCCACAGCCTCTCTGGGCAGCCTGCTCCAAGCCTCCAGCACCATCACAGGGTAAAAGTTTTCCCTCCTGTTCCCATGGCACCTCCTGTGCTCCAGCTGGCACCAGTGCCCCTTGCCCTGTCATTGGCCATCCCTGAGCAGAGTCTGGCTCCAGCCCTGCACATCTTTAGCACAGCACTGAGGGCAGCCCTCAGGCTCCTCTGCTGCCAGCTCCCACCTGCCTCAGCCTGGCCTCACAGGAGATGTTCACTGCCTGCAGCAGCTTCGTGGCTCTCTGCTGGACTCTCTCAAGCAGTTCCCTGAGGTCCTTCTTGACCTGAGGATCCCAGAACTGGACACAGTATTCCAGATGTGGCCTCAGCAGGGCAAAGCAGAGGGGCAGGAGAACCTCTCTGGAGCTCCTGGAAAGCAGCTGGCAGATTTCTTTCAGCCATAACAATTTATCTACAACTCTGTCAAGTGGATGTTACCCAAACATCTTTCTGTGCTCTGAAGAGGCCTGAAATAGTCCTTTTGAGAGGTAGAAATTCAGATGCAAAATGCAGACAAGCCCTGCCCTTGTCCCAGGCTGCAGTGCCTCTAAACCATATGCTACAGCCAGTGCTGTTGTCAGTGATGTCTTAGTTACACACCCTGAGTTCTGTCTCAGCAGCTGCTCTTTGAGAATCAGAGAGAGCTTTAAAAGCCTCAGGGAATGAAGGTCTCTGGAGGCCTCCACTGCTCATTAAGAAAGATCACAGAATTTTTGCAAGACAGAATATTCTTGGTGTGAAGCAGTCATGGAAGATTTGGGTTTCTGTCTCCTTGTGACAGGTGCTGGCATCCAGCTGTTGCCTCTTGTGCACTGCCTCACCTTGTAGGTCCCCTCAGTAAACTCCACTCAGCACTGTGGCTTCTGCTCCTGCTGCTCTCCCAGAAGCTGTGAGGGTTTGGTGTGAGATGTTCAGCTGCTGAGCAGGGTGGGGCAGAAGTGCACAGCAGAGAGGAAAGAAGGCAGGAGGGTGATGGGTGGCCAAAACACTCTGAATTCTGACTCCCTTCAACCCTCTAAAAGCCTTGCCAGAGGGAGACAAATGGTGGAGCCCAGTTTGTGTGCCACCTTCTTTCAGTTTGGTTGTTGGAGAAACTCTTGTGGTGCAGGACTTTTGCAGGCCTGTCCTGGAAGCCTCAGGGTTGTGTTAATCAGGGGGTTGGATGTCTCAGCACTCTGAGCTAAGTGTTCTTCTCTCCCTTTCTTCTTTCTCTTTCTCCTCTTTTCCTAGGTCTGGATTTAATTTTGGTGGTGTCACATCAGCTGCTTCATCACCAGCCCTGCCCAGCCTCACTTCCTCACAAGGTGAGCTTGGAAGAGTGTCCAAACATCTCTTCCCTGCTGAGAGAACACTTCCTGCTCCTAGGTTGTGCAGCCTTTGGCTTGTGTTGCAGTTCTGTTCTTAAGGCTGCAGCCTCTGCACCAAGATTCTGTACACCTGCTGGGTCGTGCCCTGGAACACACAGAAATTTAGGCCACCTGCCCTTCACTGAAGAGCAAGCAAAATACTTGCTGCTAGGAACATCTAGGAGGTAGTAATTTAAGGAGAGAGCAGCATCTGTAGGTGTTTGCTCTGCTGCCTTTCAGCTGTGGGTGTCAAATTGCCATGGGTGGTTTGATGCAGAGTGTGAAACACTGCAACAGGTTGTCCAGAGATGGTTGAGACCCCATCCCTGGAGACAGAGTCAAGGTCAAACTCAATGGGGTCCTGAGCAGTCTGATCTAGTTGGAGCTGTCCCTGCTGACTGCAGGGATGTTGGCTGAGGTGACCTTTGGTGACCCTGAGGCAATCTGTGGTTCTGTGCTTAAGTGGCACAAGCATTTAGCAGTGGGAGGGGACTGCTGAAGAGAGGCTGTGCAGAGACTGCTTGGTGGTCATAAAGAGTTGAAGTTATAAAGAAAGATTTGACTCTTCAAGTGCCAGAAAAGTTGTTTTTATGACCCAAGCTCTGTTCTGAGCCATTGGTTTAAGCAGTTTGCCAATGGATGTTGGGAATTTTTTAGCTGAGGCAAGGAAGGAGGGAAAATGCTACCAGCAGCAAATGGTCTGCTGTGTCTGGTGAGGTAGGAGCCAAAGGCTGATGTTGTTTGTACTCCAGGAGAAGGGTGGTAAGTGGAGGCTGTGACATGAGTAACTGTGATTGTCACTGCAACCCTGTCCCTGAAGGCTTCAGCTGTCCCTGCTGAGTGCACATGGCAGTGGCACTTACCTGATGGTCAGAGACTTGCTAGTGTGGAGGCGAGAGCGGTGCCGAGCGGCCTGCGGAGCACTGACACAGGCAGCTCTCGTGAGGAGGATGAGGCAGCCTGGCTGGAACTCACTGTGGACCTTCTCTCTCTCTGACAGCTCCTGCTAAAGAGTCCACCCAGACAGATTCACCTTTACTTGCTGGGGCTTCCAAGTTTGCAGTCATGCCTGAGAACTCCTTTGCCTTTGTGTCCCTCAAGTCAGCAAGTGCCCCAGGAACCTTAGTAGGAAGTGGAACCTTAGCAGGAAGTAGCAGCTCAGCAGATGGCACCCAGGCAACCAAGCCTGCTGCAGCAACATCTTCAGCTCCCTCCACAGCCCCTGCCAAGTTGGACATCTCTCCATCTAAACCAGGAGACAACTTGTTTCAGAGCAGCCTGGCTGGGGAGACCCTGGGGAGCTTCTCAGAACTGCGAGTTGGTCAAGTAGAGGATAATGCCAAGACCAGCACTAAAGCAGCATCTACCAGTGCTGGGGGGGCTCAGCCAGCCAAAATGTCCTCAGTACCTGCTGGGTTTACTTTTGGTACTTCCCTGGCACTGGGAAAAGCTGGAGAAGCTTCAACATCAGTCAGCTCTGCTGGCACAGCACCCCTGGCCACCAGCACCACTGCCACGGGCAACCTCTTTGGCAACGTCCAGATCACCAACACAGCACCTCCTGGGGTGTTCAGTCTGGGGGGCTCTGGTGGCAGCAAATCCACTTTTTCCTTTGGGATTCAGCCAGTGCCCAGCCTCAGCACCTCCACCTCTACCCCCTCTACTCTCTCCGCTTCAACCTCGGTCTCCTGTGGAAGCTTCTTGAGTTCATCACAAACTGCTGTCCCTGCTGCAGCTTCTGCCAAGGTGGCAGGGGACAGCAAACCACCTCCTGTGTCAGACAAGCCTGAAAGTGAAGCTGTAGCCACTGGGGCTTCCCCTCCTGTCACACAGGCACCGCAGACACCGCTGGAGCTGGCTAAGGAGCCCTCTGTGCCCCAAGCCACCGCTGGGGACAGCAGCTCTGCAGGCTCTGCCACCCTCTCAGCAGCTCCTCCTGCTGCTGCTGCCTCCACCAGCGACGCCAAGGCAGCAGTGCCTGCAGCTGCCCCTCCAGACCCCAGTGTCTCAGCCACCACCTCCACCCCCAGCCTTGCCTCTCCTGCAGAAGCCTCCAGCCTGCTGCCTGCTGCCTCTGAGGCTGCTGCCTGTGCCCAGAGCCCAGCTGGGGGTGCCTCTGTGTTTGCCCCCACGTCTGCAGGCTCCTCTGTGTTCCCTCAGCCGCCGAGCTCCAGCTCCTCTGGCTCAGCATTTAGCCAGCCTGCTGGTGACACAGCTGGCACTGCTTCCACACCCCCTGTGTTTGGGCAGCTGCCAGCAGGTGCCACAGCAGCCTCTCCCTTCGGGCAGCTGCCCACCAGCACCTTGGCCACTGCCAGCACGCAGGCTGCCAGCGCAGGCTTCGGGACCTCTGCCTTTGGCACCACCACCACGGGGGGCTTTGGGCAGCCAGCCTTTGGACAAGCACCCACCTTTGGGCAGCCAGCCAGCAGCTCTGCAGGTGGTTTTACCTTCAGCCAGTCTGGCTTTGGGACAATGCCAGCCTTTGGCCAGCCAGCAGCTTCCACAGCAGCCTCCAGCAGTGGCAGTGTTTTTGGGGCAGCAGCTAGCACCAACAGTGCCAGCTCCTTCTCCTTTAGCCAGCTCTCTGCCAGCACTGGGGGGGGCTTGTTTGGACAGAGCAGCCCTCCAGTCTTTGGGCAGAGCACTGCCTTTGGGCAGGGAGCCTCAGTCTTTGGGAGCACTGTTACCACCACGACCTCCTCTGCTGGCTTCAGCTTCTGCCAGGCTTCAGGTAAGGCCAAGCTGATGTCCCAGCAGTGCTGTCAGTGCAGCCAGCAGGGGGTCCCTGGGAAAAGGAGGATGGGCTTGGACTCAGTCTTCTTAAAGGTCTCTTCCAACCCAAATGATTCTGTGACCATCTGCACCCCTGAGTACTTGTACAGACCCAGGGCAGTCTCCTTTTTTCCTGTGGGTTGGCTCTTTTGGTTTTGTTTTCCCCAGAGCTTTTCCCAGCCTTCAGAGACTTGCAGGGAAAGTGCAGAGGCCGTGGTGAGGAGAGAAGCTGTGGATTTCCAAAGAACAAAAGCTAATTAGGCTCCTTTAATTAAAACTGGTGGCACTGCAGGCAAACTGCTTGCTCATTTTTAACTACAGGAACTGGAGAATAGTTAAAAGGAGGGGAAGTGAACTCTGCTTGAGTATTTGCTAATTACAAAGTGCAAGTTCTACAAAATGCACACTTGAGGTGGGGACTGGGGTGGGGAGGTCTCTTGTCAGTCACAAGGTGTCATTGTCTGCAAGAGGAACCTTTAGGTGGCAGAGCTGAGGTGTCCTGCGTGAGGGTGATCAAAACAGCAGGCTGCTGCTTCCTGACTTGCAGCCTCTCATTTCATTAGCAGCAATCCCCCAAGGGAGAAGGGTTTTGAGTTTTCTGTTTGCTCCTTAGCTGGCCAAAGAGAGGAGGAGAAGGACTTTGAGCAAAGCTTTCAGTGAGTCCAGCCTAGGCAGGTTTGCTGACTTCATTTCTGCCCCTGTGTTTTGGGATGGGAGACCTGTCCTCAGCCTGCTCTGCCCTAGAGTCCCCTCCCTGAACTGCCTTACTGCTACAAACCTTTCTGGGGTGCATGAAGGAGAGTGTGGCCAGCAGGGCAAGGGAGGTTCTCCTGCCCCTCTGCTCTGCCCTGATGGGACCACATCTAAAGTGCTGTGTCCAGTTCTGGGCTGCCCAGTTCAAGAGGGACAGGGAACTGCTGGAGGGAGTCCAGCAGAGGCTGTGATTATGATGAGGCTGGAACATCTGTGTGATGAAGAAAGGCTGAGAGCCTTTGGGCTGTTTGGTCTGGAGAAGAGGAGGCTGAGAGGGGATCTGATCAGTGTCCATAAATACCTGAGGGGTGGGTGTCAGGAAGGGGCCAGGCTCTGTCTGGTGGTGCCCTGTGACAGGACAAGGGGCAGTGGACACAAACTGGAACACAGTTCCACCTCAGCATGAGGAGAAACTTTGGTGTGAGGGTGCTGGAGCCCTGGAGCAGGCTGCCCAGAGAGGCTGTGAAGTCTTCTCTGCAGACTTGAGGCTCACCTGGGTGTGTTCCTGTGTGACCTGCCCTGGGTGACCCTACTTGAGCAGGGAAGTGAGACTGGATGACCTCCAGAGGTCCCTTCCAGCCCCTGGCACTCTGTGATCCTGTGCTTTTCCTTCTCTCAACAGGTTTTGGTTCCAGTACCACAGGCACTGTGTTTGGGCAAGCAGCTAACACTGGAGGCAGTGTCTTTGGCCAGGCAAGTACTGAGAGCAGCAAGGGACTGCTCTGCAGGGTGCAGCTGCTCAGGCTCCCCTGCCTGCTTCTGAGAGATTAACAAAGAGAGACTTTGGCCTGCTCAATAAAACTTTCCCAGCCCCTGAAGAAATTTGCCATTGTAGTGGGCACCAAAGCAGCATCTGGGCAAATGTTTTCTTAGGGGTATGGGAGAGGCAAAGATTTTGTCACAGGCAAGGTGAGACAGAGCTGTGGAAAAGTCACTCCCCATGGAAGGTGGAGAGTGGACACTGTAGGGCAAGTTTCCAAGGCAATCACAAAGAAGATGCAAGGCAGACTGGAGTGGAATGCTGGGGTCAGTCTGCAGCCTCTCACTCTGAGAAGGGCATTCAGGGGCTGGAGTGGGTCCAGGTGGAAGGAGGTGAAGGAGATCAGGGCTGGTGAGGAGCAGCTGAGGGACCTGGGGTTGTTCAGCCTGGAGGAGAGGAAGCTGAGGGCAGACCTCATTGCTCTCTACAGCTCCCTGAGAGGAGGCTGCAGTGAGGTGGGGGTTGGGCTCTGCTCCCTCTTGTCCTAGCATTTGTTCCTTTTGCAGCAGCCTCAAGCTGCATCAGGAGAGTGTTCAGAAAAGATGCAGATGTGGTGCTGAGGGACATGGTTTAGTGGTGAGCTTGGCAAGGTTAGGGTAACTGAATGGTCTTGGAGGTCTTTTGCTACCTCAGTGATCTCTGGAGGTGCCATTGCATGAGGATGTGTTGCAGCTTCCTGCTTCACCAGCCCCTTCCTACAGCCAGAGCAGGCCAGGCAGGCACATGAGCCTTGGGGGCATCTGCTGCTTGGACTCCACTGAAATGCCTTTCCTTGGATCTTTTTGTGTTCTAGCAACCATCTTCTTCTAGTGCAAACTTGTTTGGAGCTGGAAGTGGTGGGAGAAGTGGAGGCTTCTTCAGTGGTTTGGGAGGAAAGCCAAGCCAGGATGCAGCCAGTAAGAATCCCTTCAGCTCCTCCAGTGGAGGATTTGGATCTGCAGCTTCCCAGAGTAAGTGAGCAAAGGGAGGGTGCAAAATGTGCTGTGGTTCCCATCTGCCTTTGGCAGCCTATCTGCTCTTCTGACTTGGGCTGTCCTTCAGGAAGTTCTGTGGTACCATGGAAGGCTTCTGAGAGGGTAGCAGAGCCAGGGGGTGTGCCCCAGGTGGGCCCCCAGGACTGAGGTGCCACCCAACCCTCACACATGGGCATCCCAGCTTCTGGGTCGCATCCCAGCTTCTGGGTCCCATCCCAGCTTCTGGGTCCCATCCCAGCTTCTGGGTCCCATCCCAGCTTCTGGGTCCCATCCCAGCTTCTGGGTCCCATCCCAGCTTCTGGGNGAAGGGCATTCAGGGGCTGGAGTGGGTCCAGGTGGAAGGAGGTGAAGGAGATCAGGGCTGGTGAGGAGCAGCTGAGGGACCTGGGGTTGTTCAGCCTGGAGGAGAGGAAGCTGAGGGCAGACCTCATTGCTCTCTACAGCTCCCTGAGAGGAGGCTGCAGTGAGGTGGGGGTTGGGCTCTGCTCCCTCTTGTCCTAGCATTTGTTCCTTTTGCAGCAGCCTCAAGCTGCATCAGGAGAGTGTTCAGAAAAGATGCAGATGTGGTGCTGAGGGACATGGTTTAGTGGTGAGCTTGGCAAGGTTAGGGTAACTGAATGGTCTTGGAGGTCTTTTGCTACCTCAGTGATCTCTGGAGGTGCCATTGCATGAGGATGTGTTGCAGCTTCCTGCTTCACCAGCCCCTTCCTACAGCCAGAGCAGGCCAGGCAGGCACATGAGCCTTGGGGGCATCTGCTGCTTGGACTCCACTGAAATGCCTTTCCTTGGATCTTTTTGTGTTCTAGCAACCATCTTCTTCTAGTGCAAACTTGTTTGGAGCTGGAAGTGGTGGGAGAAGTGGAGGCTTCTTCAGTGGTTTGGGAGGAAAGCCAAGCCAGGATGCAGCCAGTAAGAATCCCTTCAGCTCCTCCAGTGGAGGATTTGGATCTGCAGCTTCCCAGAGTAAGTGAGCAAAGGGAGGGTGCAAAATGTGCTGTGGTTCCCATCTGCCTTTGGCAGCCTATCTGCTCTTCTGACTTGGGCTGTCCTTCAGGAAGTTCTGTGGTACCATGGAAGGCTTCTGAGAGGGTAGCAGAGCCAGGGGGTGTGCCCCAGGTGGGCCCCCAGGACTGAGGTGCCACCCAACCCTCACACATGGGCATCCCAGCTTCTGGGTCGCATCCCAGCTTCTGGGTCCCATCTCTGGGTCCCATCCCAGCTTCTGGGTCCCATCCCAGCTTCTGGGTCCCATCCCAGCTTCTGGGTCCCATCCCAGCTTCTGGGTCCCATCCCAGCTTCTGGGTCCCATCCCAGCTTCTGGGTCCCATCCCAGCTTCTGGGTCCCATCCCAGCTTCTGGGCTGGCTTCTTGCCCAGCCAATCAACCCAGCAAAAGGAGGCATGAAAAATAGTGAAGGACACCTGAAAGCTCCCCACAGCTTCTTCTGCACCAGGAGCTTCAAGGGGCTCTCAGGATGTTCTAGAAGCTGTAAAGGATTAACTCAGTGCCAGAATTGATCTCTGTTAGTCTAAACAGGCTTTTGTTTAGTGCCAGACTCAAGTTAAAAGCATTAGCCTGGAGTTTTCTGAGCTTCCAGGTCTTGGTAACACTCTGAGATGTGAGCTGAGCTCTGTGTGTGCTGCAGCAATTGGTGTGAAATAGCAGCAGGGCTTTTTTGTGTGCAGCTGTTGCAGATCTGAGCCTGCCACGTGAGGTTATGTCATAAAATCATCTCTGAAGTGAGAAAAATTATTCCATTTTATTGCATGAGGCTGCCCAGCTTCATTGCTTCCCCACTTGTGGCTTGGGTTTGGCAGAAGAGGTGAAGTTCAGCAGGCAGCAAGGGGGATGTGGAAGCAGAGGAGCAAAGGGAAGCTGTAGAATTAGCTGCAAGTGGCTAAAAATAGCCCTTTTGAGTCTTGGGAGAGCCAAATCCATTCATTTTATTCCATCTTTTAATGATCCATTGGGACTGATGGTTGAGGTCAGTCCTCTGAGCCTGCTGCTGTAGTCCTTTATTGCAGTGCTGCCATAAACCAGATGAGAGGAGAGCTGCAGGCCCTCTGTGTCCTGCCAGTGGCTGCTCTAACTCACTGTAGCCTTGTGAAAACTTTCTCAGTGAGGCTGGAGCCCTTTGGCTGCTGCTCTGAGGTGCTGCCACACAGTCCTGTGAGGAAATGCTGCCCAGGACAGCTCAGCAGCTCCTCTTCCTGCTGGGCTGATACCTGCACTGGCACCAGAGACTGATTCTAGCTGCTGTGGTTTCTCCCTTGAGGGCTTGCTTTGAGAGGATGCAGCTAAACCAGTCCTGCATCACTGTGACTTGCTAGGGGGGAGCAAGAAGGGGTTGGTGGAGATCCAGCTGCTGCAGCTTGGGTCTTGGTGGCACTGCAAAGCCCTTCAGGAGCAGGGGAGAACTCCTCCTCTCTGCAGGGTGCTGTTCTCAGTGTGCTGTTCATCTTATGCCTGGGGGCTGGGGAAGTGAGAGCTGCTTCCCTGTCTGCCTGTGCAGTTGCTGTAGAAGTGAGCTGTAGAATGTTGTCTATTTTGAGCTTCTCAAGTAGTCTTCTTCTCCTCCCCAGACTCTTCCAACTTATTTGGCAACAGCGGAGCAAAGACTTTTGGGTTTGGCAGCTCCTCCTTTGGAGAGCAGAAGCCTGCAGGGACCTTCAGCTCTGGTGGTGGCAGTGTGGCCTCTCAAGGCTTTGGCTTCTCCAGCCCAAACAAAGCAGGTACTTTGTTAACCCCTCCCCAGCCCTGATCTGTCAGGTACTGAGTGCTGCCAGGAGGGGTCTGCAGCCTGCACTCGGGACAGTGAATAGCTAAGGAGCTGATCTCAGTGAGTGCAGCTGCAGCTGGGGGAGTCAAGGCACAGATTTCCAAGCTCTTGTGCAGAGAAGCATTCAGTCAGCTGCATTTTCAGGTGGCCATTCCAGAAACTTCCATGGTAGCTGAGGAGCAGAGAGCTGCATGAATTAGTTGTGGCCTTGTGTGCTGTAGAGTGAAGGGCACAGGAGGTGGAACTGGGCCCATTCCTCCTAGGTTAGAAGCTCTTCCAAGCTTCACTCTGGGGGTTTTGTAACCCCACAGAGGGTTTGTCCCCATTCCTTGACCTGAGAGGGTGCTCAGGTGTCTGCAGTGAGCAGCATCATCAGACAGGCTTCAGGCCCTGCTCTTGGAACCTGCCTGGCCCCAGCACTTCCTCCTGTGCTGCTGATTGAGGGAATCCAATCAAGCACTGGAAACTTCACCAAGCTCCCTGACTTCTTCCTGTTGTCTGCCCAAAGAAAGAGCCCCAGGAGCAGTGGTAGCTGTGTCTGTTCCTCACAACTGAGTGGCCATTTGGTAATTACCTGGCAGAGCTGGAGACCCAGAGTCAGGCAGAGTGAAGCTTTTCTCCTCTAGCCTCAGACTGCTCTTGCAGTGGACACTGATGAAGATTGGTTCTGCTCCCAGCATGGCTGCTGAGACTCATCCCTGGGGAAGCAGAGGAGGCTTGGATGGGTTCTGCTCCCAGCATGGCTGCTGAGACTCATCCCTGGGGAAGCAGAGGAGGCTTGGTCAGTCTTGAAGTTGTCTTGAGGCAGTGATGCTCAGGAGCTCCCTGTGGAGAAGCTGTGAGAGGAAGCACTCTGCTGTGCCAGGAGCTGTGCTCTCGTGCCTGTGAGGTGTCTGAGAGCATGGTGATGGTGCTGCCAGATCCTGCCTCCCACCTGGCAGCAGACTGAGCCTCTGGTCCTGGGCATACCTCCTGCCTGCTGGAGCCCTGCCAAAGGGAGCTCTTCTTTCCCTCACCCAATGGCTCTCTCCTTGCTTTTGCTTATTCTGGTCCCAAGAGGCTTGTGCAGGAGGCCTCAGGTCCTCCTCTGCTCTGCCCAGTGCTGCAGTGAGTGCTGTGCTGTCCTCTCCCCCCTGCAGGAGGAGCTGATTTGATTCGAATTCCCTTTTGTCCTGGTTTCACTGCTTCAGCAGACAAATGTGTGCTGAGCAGAGCTTCAGCCCCTGTGCTAAATCCTCTGACTTCTAGAGACAGGAGCAACAAGATCCCTGCTCTGCCTGTGAATAATTCAGGCCCAGCATTTATTTTTTTCCAGACCTTTTGTGTTTACAGCCAAGCAGTATCCATTACCTTGGCAGGGGCTGGAATTTCACCCAGGGGACTCAAGTGTGTGCTGTGTCCCAGGCCCAGGCCTGGGCAGACAAAGGAGCAGGTGCCCCCCACGTTCCACAGTGCCAATTAGAGACAGCCCAATAATGGCAACAGATGAGCACAGGAGCAAATCCTCTGGGGAGGAGGCCAGGGGGAGCTGCAGGAGGCAGCTAAACTGTGAGGAGGAACTGCCAAGAGCAGAGCTGAGGTCTTGATTCCCTGCAGGAATTGTGCAGTTCACTGAGCTGCCCTCTCAGCACTGCAGCTCCACTTCCACCCCTCCAGCCAGCACCAGGCAGTGCTGTACCTCCTCAGCCTTGCTGCCTCACTGCAGCTCCTCAGCACCAGGCTTGCTCTCTGCTCAGAGGAGTTGGGCTGCCACCTGCCCACTGCCCTGGGGCTGCTGCCAGCTTAGACACTTCTGTCAAGAAGGGCACTTGTAGGACCTCCAGAGCTTCAGCTCAGGAACCAGAGCAGAGCAGCAGATGCTCACCAAGCTGACCTTGTAGGTCCCTCCAGAGCTTCAGACCAGAAGCCAGAGCAGAGCACAGCAGCAGATGCTCACCAAGCTGACCTCCACAGCAGCCTCATTCTGCATTCTCACTCTGGGCAGTGACTTCTTTAGGTGGTGATGAGCAGAGCTTTGCTTTCAGAGTGACTGCAGCAGCAAAGCTTTTCTGTGCTGAGGAGTGTCAGGGTTGTGCTGCAGAACTGAGCCTTTCACACAACAAAAGGCTCAGTCTGGCACACCTCTGTCTATTTTTACCTTAACTTGATTGCTCTGCACACTTGCATCTCTCAATCAAGCTACTGAGCCTTTTTATCTAAAGCAAGCAGAGACCCCAGGAGGTTGTGGGTGCCAGGTTGGGTGATGCCTTGAGCAACCTGGGCTGGTGGGAGGTGTCCCTGCCCATGGCAGGGGGGTGGCACTGGATGAGCNATCTCATGAACTCCCCCAAATTCTCACTGACCCCCCCAAAAAATAAACACTTGGGGGTGCAGGCAGGGGCCCCCCAAGCTGGGAGTTGTGTCCATGTGCTCAGAGGAGGCAGCCCCAGGCTGGAGGTGCCCTGCAGGGCTGGGCAGGGCTCGGTGCCTGCACTGCCGTTGATGTTTCTGTTCTTGTCCCTCTCTCGTTTTTGTGTTGTTGTTTTGTTTTGCCTCTGTTTTGCTCAGGTGGCTTCGGTGCTGCTCCAGTGTTTGGCAGCCCTCCCACCTTCGGGGGGTCCCCTGGGTTTGGAGGGGTGCCAGCATTCGGTTCAGCCCCAACCTTTTCAAGCCCTCTGGGCTCAACGGGAGGCAAAGTGTTCGGCGAGGGTACTGCAGCGGCCAGCACCGGAGGATTTGGGTAAGCTGAGCCTCGACCAAGCCTCCTGCATCACAAACACTGCTGGGCTTAGGCACCTCTGGGCTAACCTGCAGGGCAGAGCCTGGCATCCACTGCTCAGCCCTCCCTGGCCTCTGCTGGGCTCGGGTCTTCTCTTTAATTGATGACAGGTATGGAGCTCAGACTTGCCAAAGGAGGTCTCCTCCTTTGGAGGTCCCTTCCAGCCCAGACCATGCTGTGCTTCTGTGAAATCATTCCCCAGCAGGAGGAGGACACAGAGCTGTTGGAGTGAGGCCAGAGGTGGTCCAAGGGTGGGAGCAGAGGTGCAGAGTGCCCTGGTGTGCAGTGGTGGCAGAGCTGATGTCCTTTCCCAGCTGAGCTGCCTGTCAGCCTNAGTGAGCAGGGATGGCTGACACATGGACACCTCCTAGCACAGCTCTGCATGAGTGACCTTGAGCTCAGCCAGTCTGGAGCCCCACCAGGGGTTTCTGCTGGATCCCCTCTTCATTCAGCTGCAGCTTTCTGCATGCCTTCAGGCACTTCTCTTAGCCCTGGCCTTTGTCTCATGAAACCTCAAAACCTTGTGGACTCCCCTAAAATCTCCTGAATCCCCCCACAAGCCTCACTGACCTCCTAAAATGTCTCATGACACCACCACCCCTTCCCCCCCAAAATCTCATTGACATACCCCAGAAAGTCTAATGAACCCCCCCAAGAAAGTCTTATGAACCCCCAAACATTCTCAAGAACCTCCCAAGACTCTCACAGACACCCCCAAAAAAGTCCTGAACCCCCAAAGGTGTCCTGAACAATCCAAAAAATCTCATTGGACCCCCCCCTAGAATTCTCATGAACCCCCCAGAAAAGCTCTTGGACCCCCTTCCCCNGCCTCTGTTTTGCTCAGGTGGCTTCGGTGCTGCTCCAGTGTTTGGCAGCCCTCCCACCTTCGGGGGGTCCCCTGGGTTTGGAGGGGTGCCAGCATTCGGTTCAGCCCCAACCTTTTCAAGCCCTCTGGGCTCAACGGGAGGCAAAGTGTTCGGCGAGGGTACTGCAGCGGCCAGCACCGGAGGATTTGGGTAAGCTGAGCCTCGACCAAGCCTCCTGCATCACAAACACTGCTGGGCTTAGGCACCTCTGGGCTAACCTGCAGGGCAGAGCCTGGCATCCACTGCTCAGCCCTCCCTGGCCTCTGCTGGGCTCGGGTCTTCTCTTTAATTGATGACAGGTATGGAGCTCAGACTTGCCAAAGGAGGTCTCCTCCTTTGGAGGTCCCTTCCAGCCCAGACCATGCTGTGCTTCTGTGAAATCATTCCCCAGCAGGAGGAGGACACAGAGCTGTTGGAGTGAGGCCAGAGGTGGTCCAAGGGTGGGAGCAGAGGTGCAGAGTGCCCTGGTGTGCAGTGGTGGCAGAGCTGATGTCCTTTCCCAGCTGAGCTGCCTGTCAGCCTGCTGCAAGGGCTGTCTCTGCTCTCTGGAGATGTGTGCTGATGTGGGGCTGTTGTGGTTGGCTTTGAAGCCTGGTGGAAGGGGATGGATGGAGAGGTTGCTTAATCTGCTGTCACTTCCTATCTGCAGGCAGAGGGGACAGGAGCTTGGGTGAAGCAGAGCCCTGCAGGGCTGGCACACACCAATGTGACTCCAGCAACTGGCTGCTTGGGGGTGGGGGGGGCTGCTGGGGTACCTCCAGCACCATCCTGCACTTAGGACCACAGCATCTTAGGCTGGAGAAGACCTTTCAGATCAGATCCTCAAGTCCAACCCTTAACCAGCACTGCCAGGTCACCACTAAGCCATGGCCCTCAGCACCACTTCTCCACAGCTTGCATCACTCCTGTCAGGTGGTGTCCTTAAGGAGGGTGCTGGCATTGTGGGTGTGGGGGCAAACTTGCCTCAGAAGTGAGGAGATGGCTGCAAACACAGACTGCTCTCTTTGGAACTGCAGGTTTGGTGGCACCAGCAACAGCACAGCATCCTTTGGCACCCTGGCAAACCAGAACACCCCAACCTTTGGCTCGCTGTCGCAGCAGGGCACTGGGTTTGGCACACAAAGCAGTGGATTCTCCACTTTTGGGACAGGTGGAGGAGGTAAGAGAAGCTAAAATGTAGTGAACCCAACAGGCCTCATGTCTCCAGTTCTCCCTGGAGCTTGGCTGTGGCTCCCCAGCTCCCTGTCCAAAGCCTGCCTGGTGGTGCTGCAGTTGTGCAGGCTGAGCTGTGCTGTCCTCTCAGGCTCCAGCTCCTGATTCCATCACTGAGTTGCTGTGTGGCAAGTCAGTAAACCTCTCCTCTCCTCCACACCTCCTCAGATTGGTGCTTTTCAGCCCTTTTGTGGAGCTGCTCTTTCTTCTGAGGGGCAAGAGGGACACTAAGTGAGCACTCAGTGTGAGAGGAACATCCCCTCCAAACCTGAGCTCAACACCAACAGCCAGCTGGGGGCTGATGGAGCTCTGGGAAGCTGCAGTGGCTGAGAGCAGGGACTGGGGATGCTGTCACTGCTGGGCTGTGTCCCCACCTGCACTAAGCACAAACTCCAGCTGCAGAAAGCAGTTCTCTGTTTGCAGGGAGAGGCACAGCTGAGTGTGGCTGCTGCTGGTAGCTGGGCCTAGGTGCTGAGCAGGGAAGGCAAAGCCATTGGAGCAGCCTGGGCAAGTCCCTTCCCTTCTAGTTGGGAGAGTTGACTCCCATCCCCTTGCATCTCCCATCCCCTTTGGCATCTCCCTTGCAGTGCAGAAATGTTTTTCACTCTGTGTGGCAGGAGACATTTACTGCAAGTCTTGCACATCCATTTTGCCTCTTAACAATTCTTTTTCCACTCTCTCCTTTCTTCCAGGGTTTGGGTTTGGATCATCTAACACGTGAGTACCACTCTGTGTCCAACTGCCAGTGCAAACAGGAGCAGAGAGTGAGTGGGTTACACCAGCAGGCCTGGCAGCACCAGCAACAAACCAGTTCTGTGCCATGCTCCTGTGCTCCAGCTGTGTGTGTGTGTGGGAACTGGCATCTGCTCCACCTGTGGGGCTGAAACAAGCAATGACCTCAGTGAGGTGATGATTTGGAGCTGGAGAAGGGGACTGAGCTGAGCTGAGCTTAACTCTGTCAGCTGCTCCACAGCTCCCTGCCTGCTGCTTGGCTCTCAGGTAGAGAGTGAATGCATCTCTGCAGAGAGAGCTCTAGAGCAAGTGCAGTGACACCCAGAGTGGCTACACCTAGTCAGGGTGTGCTGAGGTTGGCAACACCAAAGTGTTCAGAGAGTCATGGGATGGTTTGGGTTGGAGGTGATCCAGCTCCAGCCCTCTGCCATGGCCAGGACACCTCCTAAGCTTGAGATGAGGGAGACTGGAAGCTGGAGAGCTCTGCTGGGTTCATTCTGCCTGAGGGAAGCTCTAGCACTCACTGCTGGTGTTTTTCCCTTGCTCCACAGATCTTCTTCTGGATTTAGTGCATGGAGAAGCTAGGAACATCCTGAACTCCCTGTAAAGCTGTGCTGTAGCTCCTGCCTTCATGAGTCACCAGCATGAGCAGCATCCCAACAGTTACCCTTTCAGATTCCAGTTCTAGGACTGCCTTTGGTTTGGGCTTTGGGTTTTTTTCTTTTTAAGAAAAAGATTTTGCTTATTTTTATGTAACACTGTTCTGGCATATATTAAACTATTTTCTCTGTCTTCATCTCCCTTGTCTTGCAAAGGTTTCTTTCCCAGCATCCACTTCTGGTGTCCCCAGCAGGAGGAGGACACAGAAGCTGCTGGAATGAGGCCAGAGGAGGCCACAAAGATGCTGCAAGGACTGGAGCAGCTCTGCTGTGAGCACAGGCTGAGGGAGCTGGGGGGATGCAGCCTGCAGAGGAGAAGGCTCCAGGGGGAGCTCAGAGCTGCTGCCAGTGCCTGAAGGGATCCTGCAGGAAGGCTGCAGAGGGACTTGTGCTGAGGGTGTCTGAGCCAGGCCAAGGGGCAATGGTTTGGAGCTGAGGAAGAAGTTGTTGAGTGTGAGGGTGCTGAGAGCCTGGCACAGGCTGCCCAGGGAGGCTGTGGCTGCCTCCTGCCTGGGGGTGCTCAGGGCCAGGCTGGATGAGGCCTTGAGCAGCTGAGCCCAGCTGAGAGGTGTCCCTGGGCATGGTGGGAGGTTGCAGCAGCTGAGCTCTGAGCTCCCTTCCAGCCTGAGCCACTCTGTGACAGAAGTCTGCTGTGTCACAGCCCCACACTGGCCTTGGCTTTCTCTTGGTCACTCCTTGCCCAGACAAGGGAGCAGCTCAGGCTGGTTCCTGATCTCACCCAGCACATTTCACTGGGGGGGTTCCTGTTCTGCCAGGCTCCCCAACAGGGGCTGGGGTTTGCCCTGCTAATTTTAAGTACAGGATGGGGCACATGCTTCAATCCCTCAAGTGCTAAAACTGAGTCATGTGTGAGCCAGAGGCTTGCTGGAGAAATGGGAAATGAGCTGAGGAGAAGCTGGCAGCCTGCAGAAGACGTTCCCATGGCAGTAGCATTCAGCAAGGAGGTGGGAAGGAGAAGCTCTCCTCCTATTTATACCTTCCTGTGAATTTTACAGCACTCAGATAATGGAACTCAGGTTACAGGGGAAAATTCTGGCCCTTTACTGAGGTAGGAGCACGACCTGCACCCAGAGGCTCTGGCTGCTGGCATCAGAAAGGCTCAGCTTGGAAGGGGCCCTAGAGCTCAGCTACTCCAAGCTACATTTTTATCTCCCACCTTTGGGATTGTGCTTTCCCCTGCAGCTCTGGAGTTCAGTCACCATCACTGGGGACATCCTCAGGTGTTTAGTCTTGAACTGAGTGAGCAAATGTTTGAAAGGATGCCCTGAAGGCTCTGGGACAAACCTTGCTCTGATGCACCTCCAGTCCTGTGTCCAGTCCTGGTGTCCACAGCAGGAGGAGGCCACAAAGATGTTGCATGGGCTGGAGCAGCTCTGCTGTGAGCACAGGCTGAGGGAGCTGGGGGGGTGCAGCCTGCAGAGGAGAAGGCTCCAGGGGGACCTCAGAGCTGCTGCCAGTGCCTGAAGGGATCCTGCAGGAAGGCTGCAGAGGGACTTGTGCTGAGGGTGTCTGAGCCAGACCAAGGGGGAATGGTTTGGAGCTGAGGAAGAAGTTGTTGAGTGTGAGGGTGCTGAGAGCCTGGCACAGGCTGCCCAGGGAGGCTGTGGCTGCCTCCTGCCTGGAGATGTTTAAGGCCAGGCTGCATGAGGCCACTGAAGTATGTGGAGCAGAGCCCAAGGAAGGATTACCTTTAGCTGTGCAGAGGCTCTGCAAGGCTGTAGCCCTGAGGCTTTCACATCCACCCTGGGTTCTGACCCTGCACACCAGTTGTCCTGTTGGAGACAGCAGCAGTGCCAGGGCTGTGCCACCTCCCTGCCCCTCAGAGCAGAGCCATCCTGGGAAGGCAGCACTGCAACAGGGCAACGTTTCCTGAGGTCTGCCGGTTCGGAGGTGGGACTGAAGCTGGGCTGAAGTGTCCCCTCCCAGTGTGCTCTCCTTGAGTGTCCAACATTTCCTAAGGGCCTAGAGGTGAGGCTGCTGTTCTGCTTTTCCTTCCTGCTTATAAATAGCAGCTGGCCCAAACCACTGACCTTAAATTCTTTGCATTAATCTCCCCTGGCTGTGGCATGCGACACCTCCCAGCCAGGCCCTATCAGCTGTGCTCCCCCAGATAGCTTGAGCAAGCTCCTGCTCTGGAGAAGGTTGGCTTGGCAGGAATGTGGGCCTGGCATGCTGAGCCACTGCAAACTGCCTTTTTGGAATGATGGGAGCAGTTGGGGGCTGTCCCTCCTGTGCTGCTCGGTACTGCTCGAACCCCAGCTTGAGGAGGGCAGATTGAGACTGGAGATTAGGAAGAAATTCTGCAGTGAGGGTTCTGAGACTCTGGCACAGGTTGCCCAGGGAGGCTGTGGGTGTCCCCTCCCTGGAAGTGTCCAAGGCCAGGTTGGATGAGGCCTTGAGCACCCTGGGCTGGTGGGAGGTGTCCCTGCCCTTGACAGGGGCTTGGAACTGGATGAGCTTCAAGGTCCCTTCCAACCCAACCCATTCCATGACCTCTGAGCTCTGCCCTCTGCTTGGTTTCAGACCCTGCCCTGCCTGCTCACCTCTTTTCTTGCAAGGCTTCCAAACCCACAGCTGAGACAACCCAACCCCCTGAACTCCCTGCCCTTGTGAAACAGATCCTGCTCCTGGTTTCCATAGTAGCTGCTGGAGGAGCTGAGCAGCAGAGAGAGGTTGGTCCTGACCAGGAGCCTGCAGGGATGGCAGAAAGGCAGCAAAGGCCACTCTGAAAGCTGCATTTTGAGGAGATGCCTCAAGGGCTTGGCAAGAGCCTGTGGCCTGGGCTGGTGCTTGCCAGAAGCTGTGGCAGTCTCTCAGCTGTCTTAGGTGGCCTCTGATCTCCTGGCCTCTCCAGCTTTTGTGGACAGATGTTCACCAGAGAGCCCCTGGCCTGGTAAGGAAGCCAAGGGCTGACAGGCTTGGACTGGGGCTGTCCATGGTGGCTAATCCAGTGCCCAGGATGCTGAACCCCTGTCCATGATGGTCCACAACTGCTCTGCTGGAGCTTATCTCCCTCCCCAGGGAGGTGCTGGAGTCCCCATGCCTGTGGGTGCTCAAGAAATGTGTGGCAGTGGCACCTGGGGACGTGGCTTGGTGGCCATGGTTTGACTTAGTGCCATGGTACAGAGGTGAGCAGAGGACAAATGCTGGTGGCATCCTCCTGCTGTCAAAACCAGGAGGGGTCACAGGCCTGAAGCTCCTCCTGTGCTGCCAGGGCTGTGTTTGTGGGGAGGTTTGGGGGCCCCTCCAAGCAGGATTCCTGGGAGAGGTGGTGGAGGTCACAGAAGTGCTGCTGAATGTGCCAGAGCCCTGCTGCAGCTGCTGGGAGCAGGGACTGAGGCAGGGGGAAAGCAAAGGCAGGTGGTGGCACCACCTCTCCTCCCAGCCCCTTGCCCGGGGCCAGTCTCTGCCCTGGCAGTGTCCATGTCCCTGCTCTGGGGCTGAAGTGACATTTCACTTGTCCCTTAATTTTCATGTCTCCTGCCCTTGTGTGTTGCTTCCAACAGTGCTTGCAAGGAAAAATGCCTGCAGGAGGCTTTGGCATCAGCCTGCCTGGTAGCACCCAGGGACTTTCAGTGCCCTGTGGAGCTCCAGAGGCTGGGGAGAGGCAGGGGATGAGCACTGCCCTTCCTCCTCTTCCTCCCCCCAGCAGAATGGGGTCCCAGGGTCTCACAGCCATGGTGAGAAGACCACCCAAGGCTCACCAAGAGATGGCCTGGACGCGTTGGCACATGTGCATGGGCTTCTGTGCCAGCTCCCCAGGGCCTGCTGCTTACACTCACCACATCCCCACCTCCTTTCTCCACAGCTTCCAGCAGGTCACTGAGTTCCTTCTCTGCAAACACCTCCCTGGCTCCTGCAGCAGCCCCGGGGCTGTTATCACAGGCTGGGCACATCCCGAGCTGCCAGCGCCCTGCACCCCTCAGCACCAGATAAAAGAGAGGCTGTGGGTGATAAAATGAGCAGCCCCGAGTCAGGCTCTGCCCTTGGGCTGCAGCGCTGGAGGAGAGCAGCAGCACCTCACACCCCCACCCCCGCCACCTGAGAAGGAGGAAGCAGCAAACCCTGAGTGGCAGCAGCAGAGGGAAGGTCCTGCGAGAAGTTTCAAGCAGGGAGCGTGGAGCCCGTGGGGGAAAGCCCTGAGAGGAAGGAGCTGTTGCTGCTGAAGCCGAGGGCACAAGCTCAGGGAGCCAAGTGGCAAAGCCCAGCGAGGTGCCCTGTGGCATTTCGTTTGTGGCCTCAGCACTCACTAATGCCCTGGCTTAAAGGATGGATGTTGGTGTAACCTGAAGCACCAGGTCTGGACTCCACCACCACCCAGGCTCTGCTGGGTGCAGCAGCTGATGTCCTTCCCGCCACCCTGATCCTTCTCAGGGGCTTTTGCAGTGTCTCTGTGCAGACAAGAAGCCACCCAAAGCAGCTGTGAGTTGGCTGGTGGCCCCTTGCCACCCCCTGCCCCTCCCTTCAAAACTAGGACATCTAAATTTAACCTTCCTATCAACAGATGAGGCTGGAGAGTTTCCACTGTGGAAAGGAATCCCACTGCCAGCCTGGCCCCTGCTCTGCTGGGGCTCCAGCCCTGGGCACTCCTTTCCTGCAGCCATCACCTCCCATGTGTCTCATTCCTCCCCTTCCCCTCTGCACTTGGCTTTGTGGCACTCCTGGTGGAGCTTCCCAAACCAACACTTGTGGGTGCTGGTGGTTTAGGTGGGCACCCACCTCAGTGGCCTGTGGGTGATAGTACCAGGTCAAGTGCAAAGTGCTGCTGAGCTACAAGGGTTGGCTGCAGCCTCTGAGGGAGACAGCAGCAGGCTCTGGTGTGCTCCAGGGAGATGCAGCAAAGGGGAGACAGCAGTGTGAGGGGCACCCTGGAGGTGTCCCACAGGTAAGGGTGCAGCCCTCATGCCCAGGGTGTGCTGGGGAAGCCCAAAGTGTGGCTTTGCCAGCCTGACTGGGCAGGAGGGTCCTGGGGTGGCTGGGTGGGAGCCGATGCAGCTGCAGCGCTTTGGGGCAAGCAGAACAAAGTCTTTGCTGCTTTGTGGAGCTTTGCAGGCTGGGTCAAAGAGTGGCAAAACAGCAACACCACTGAAAAACCTCCCAACGACCCCGAACGAGAGCAACCTGCACCGCCGTGGGGCACAGCCGCAGCGCCAGGAGCCGCTGGTGGAGTCCGCCCATGGCAGGAGGAGCTCAAGCACAGCCCTGGAAGGTGCCAAGGTTAGGCCCCGCGGATGAGGGAGCTGTGCTGGGTGCTTGGCTCCTGCTCTCCAAAATTCCAACAGTTTTCTGGAAATCAAGGATCTGAGTCTGAACAAACGTGGGGGAAGTACTGACAGCAGCACAGCCTGGGGGCTGGGACACAGGTGGGCACTGCAGCAGCTTTTAATCTCTCCTGTGCTCAGGTGTGAGAAGACAGAGCTGCAGCCAGGGAGCAGAGCCTGGCTGAACTGCTGCCTCTTTCCAGATGTGGCATCTACAGCCAACATCTGCCCAGGCTCCTGCTCAACCAGCAAAAGGTGCCAGGGAGCAACCCTGCGGCACCGAGGGGCTGGGCTGGGCTCTGCCCTGCGCTCCCGAGATGCGTCTGGGGATGACAAACGCAGGAGGTCAGCTGCAGGTTCTGCTGTTTGGCAGCTGAAACCTTCCCTCCTCTGGCCCTGGAGCCGAAGCGGAGAGCGGAGGTCCTGGCGGGGCTCAGGCTGCTTATCGCAGGGTGCTTATCGCAGCCCCCGGGCAGGGTGCTGGGGCCCCGCGATTGGAAGCAGGCAGCGCCCAAACCCCAGCGGGCAGCGGGTTCCAAAATCTCTCTTTATTTCTTTCTCCGTTAGAAAAGCAGAGGTTGGGGGAGGGGGGGGTGGGGGCGGTTTACATTTCGTTAAGTGTCCAGACTCGGTACATCTTGGTTTTGTTTTCACAGTATCTCTGCAAGCCCAAGGACAATTCTTATTGCTGCACCAGGAGCCAGGGCAGGAGGGACGGCGGTGCCCAGGCTCGGGCAGCCTTCATTTGCCAACCCCATCGCTGCTGGACCCAGCCTTGCACTAACTTAACAGGTCCAAACCCCCCTCCCACCACTGCTGGCTCTGCTAGGGGCTGCTCCCCTCTCACAACACTTCTCTCAGGGTGGGAAACAAGACCCAAGTGGTTTGTGATGCTGCCTCGGTGTGCTGGCAGTGCCCAACAGCAGCTGCCGACCCCCTGCCCACTGCTGGAGGGGACAGAATGGGCAGGTGAAGGGTTCAGTCAGGGTTTATCCTACTGCTTCCCACCCTGGACCACTATGGGATGGTTAGGCTACACTCTCAGCTCCTGTGGGGATTGGAGGCCACAAAGAGCTGAGCTGGGAGAGGTGAGGCAGGGCCCAGCTCACACACACCTCAGTGTCCTCATCACCTTCCCTGTGCAGCCTCTGTGCAGTCCTGGTTCTGCCAAGAGCTGCCAGAGAAGGAGCTCTCTGCACCACCCTGCTCCAGGGGCCCAGACAGGTGAGTCCCTGTTGGGACCCTGCCAGTCCCTGCTCTAAGCACAGAGCCCTAACCAGCCGTGCCAACAGCCCTGCCTACAGCACCTGGTACTTGCAGCCACCACTCCCTCCATGGTCCATCTGTCCTCATCAGCAGCACTGGTAAAGAGCCATCCCCCATGGAATTCCCCAGAGGGTCAGCATCACCTCTCCACACCGTCTGGTGAGGCAAATGGAGGTTGGAGGGGCAGGATCCATCCTAGGCATGGGACAAAGGCAATCTTTGGGGAGGGAGAAGTCCATGCAAAGCTGACCCCAAGGTGAAATCTGAATTCTGTGTTTAGTGCTTAGCTAAGTCTGCTCAGTGCAAACAGGACGAGTTTAGCCAGGAGGTTACTATCAGATTGCATGGATGTATCCAGTCCACCAGGTATGGAGGGAGGAGGAGGAGGAACAACAACAGCCAGGGAGACTAAGCCCGAGACAAAGCTAAGTGGAAAAGGACATAGGTGTTCCCTGAATGTGTTTTTTGGTGACTGAGAAGAAAGCTTTCCTTGGAATTCCTTCCTGCAGCTAATTAAGACAACTGGGTCTGAGTGCTTCGACCCATGCTGACATCAGTGAGAACTGTAAGTGCTCAGCACCTGGAGACAAAGTGAAGACCAGACACAAACACCCCTCCTGCTCCCAGCTGTGGGGCTGCCCAGGAGGGGCTGAGGTGCATGCCAGCACCATCAGCTATTCACCCACAGCTCACAGCTTGTCCTCTTCTGCATGTATTGCCTAGGAGAAAATACAGAGGAGTCCCCAAGGGCTGTGCCAGTGGAGCTGTAGTTAGGAGCTGAATCCGTGTGGGAAGATGGCGTTGAACAGAGAGTGACTGTGCAAGTCCAAGTCTCCCTAGCTTCACCCTTTGTAGTCCCAAAGCCTAGATCTAGGCAACCTTTGGCTCGTGGATTTGATCCAGTCCATTGGTTTGCAAGCTGCTCGTGGTGCTGGGCACCCCCAGGTGAGAGCTCAGCCCCGGTGGGGGCAGAGCAGCTCCAGGGCTGAGCATCTCTGGAGGGCAGTACCTGGAGGACAGCCCCGGGGATGGGGCCCAGGATCCTTCTTTGCTGGTTTGAGACTCGTGGTGGGGGCCATATCTTCTGGGTGTGTTTTCCCCAGGCCAGTGGTGATGCCAACCCTGCTGCCAGAGTGGTGGTGTGGCTTTGGAGAAGTGAGGAAGGAGAATCTCCTGCTGGTAACGTCCTGTGTGGAAGGTGAAGGTGGCAATAGCAGCTAAGTGGTGCCTCTCCGGGGGGAGAGCCTTTGAGCAGCGTCTGTGTGGTGGTGAGACCTGTTGAGCTCAGCAGGACCAGGCTTGCAGCTGGCATGCTGAGCTCTCCTCAGGTCCAGCTCTTGAGGCAGATTGTTAAGAAGAGGAAGAAATGTTATCTAGGGGAAGGAGCTGCGGGGGGAAGGGGAAGTGATCTGCCTCGGGCCATGTGCTGGAGCAAGAGAGCAGCTCCTCCGCTCCCCATCCTCTGCCCTGTCCTCCAGATGCCACCTCCACAACTTCCTCCCATTCAAACGGCTCCTCTGTGCCCCTTCCTCTGCAGAAGTGCATCTGGTTATCTCTGCAGCCATCTGCACAGGGTCCTCATTAAACCCTCCAGGTTCCACCTCCTCTTCTATGCTCACTCGAGGATCTGCAGCCAGGGCTCAGGCGTTGCCCTGCTCGCAGCTCGTCTCCTTCCCTACGCAGGTGTTTGTGCCACCAGCAGACAGGTCCGGAGGCAGCAGGGTCCTGCCCCCAGCCCTGACAGCTGTGTAGATCATGAGGTCATCTGGAAGAAAATGATCTACAAAGCCCAGGGTTAGCACGGGAAGGGAAAAGGGTTTGGTAGTCTTTGCTCCCGGTGCTGAGGAGCAGTGAGGGCCTCTAGTTGCCAGCCGTGGCTGCTCCTGGACGAGAGCTATTGCTGGGCAGACTCAGGAGCCGGGATCTGCCCTTTCTTACACCCCTGCATCTCCAGCCGCTTCAGGAGGAGCCTTTTTACACCCTGCTCTGCTCACAGCGCTCGGATCTCACGGGGGAAAGGGGGCAAAGAGCTTCGCCCAGCAGCAACCCCTGCGGGTGGCTGCCGCAGCAGGAGGAGCTGAGTCCGTTCGGGCTAGCTGGGAAAGCATCTGCTGGCCGGGGGGCAAACCCAGCGGGACATCACCTCCCCATCCCCCCCCCCCC